>JAUEKZ010193228.1:0-13268 GCA_031471865.1 Melibe leonina | reverse complement strand
CAATTTTTGAAACTAAGATCTTAGCTTTCAGACTACATGGACTGTGTGGCAGATCATATTGTTCTCATTAAAAAAAAATATAGATAAGAGACACCACGTCTAGATACACAAGCACAAAGAAACCTGCAGGTGTGAGAAAGGAAGAGAGAGAGAGAGAGAGAGAGGTTGGGTGGGAAGAAAAAAAAATGAAGAGTGAGGAATAAAGATCTAAGAGATAAAAATGGGATGAAAAATAAGTGGGGGGGTGGGGGGGGTAGTGGAGGAAACCAACAGAGAGAAAGAGGACTTATTAAATAGGAGGCTTGGTAGGGTCTAGACCCTAATGGGGTATGGAAAAAATGCCAAGTAAAAAATAAGATTTTAATATTTTACCTCGCCGGTGTCATCTTGGCGTCCATCGGGCGTATGTTCAGGTCGAAAATATAATCTAACACTCGCAAGAAGTTGATTTGATGCCTTGTCTTCCCACAGCAATTCAATTTCACCAATGCAGACAGGAACATCTTGCAATATTTTCAAAAAGAAAAAGTCACCCAAACTCAAAATCTTGCCCTCATCACCAAGTTTGTATTTGAAAGATCTATAAAAAATGTAATTAGTGTGACGAAGGCAAGGAGTTCCCGTAAAATGAAAATAGTAAGACATTTCAAATCGAAGTCGAATCCAATAGCATCACATTCACAACAGGACAACGCATGGCGTGTGAACAGAAGACCAACAATCTGATTATCAACACACGCATTCTAGGTCACTTGTTCAATAAATACATCATAGAACTCCTAGAAGAGTTTTAGTTGTCACTTGGAAAATGATAGATAAATAATAAGACACGATAATCCACGAAATTCGCCAGGAAAGAAAACAAATCCTGCTGATGAGAAGAAAATCTTTGTGACAATCAGGAAAACAATCTCAAGAAAATATTCCTTCCGACGATAGGAAACTGACAATAGTTTTTAGATTGCCTCCTTGTAATTAGAGCAGTGACGTCACGTTATTATCATAATCCATTCATAAGAAAGGTTTTGATTCTCATCTGAAGTCAGAGGTAAGTCACAAAAATGAAAAAAAAATCTTTCACTTAGTTTGTAACAGGTCTCTAGTCGAAAAAGTCTTTGAAAATTTGAGGAAAGAGTGAATGAACTGTTGGATCCTCGCAAGATGATTGGATTGTTTCGCTCCAGCCCACAAACACATCGGCTTGTGAGATGCAAGAGGCGTTTATTAGGATCACGGAACTCTTCAACTTTGGAAAAACATAAAACGTGATGTCCCATATGATCACTCAAGGCCTTGGCATCAAACCAAAACAATCAAGAGGGACCAGAGACCACCGAAACGAGAGGTCTCTAATCTCTATCTCTTGACTTTATCTAAACTAGACAAGAGATGAGAGGCAATGTGTAAGAAAGCACTTTATCCAGATACATCCGTTATTTTCTCGATGGTGTCAGAAGAGGTCCAAGATAGCAAGTGCTCTCCATTCGACTGCAAGATCGAGTTTGTTGGTTCCTTCTCACCTTACACAAGGCTGATAGGATACCAAGGTAGGCCTAATGCTCTTAATTACTATAGATATATCGCATTGTTGAGTGATTTCTGGCTTTTGGCTTTGAATCTAGACATCTAGACTTAATAGATAGACTCCGTCTATAAATTTACTCGTTTATATGTGTTGAATTCCTATCTAAGGTCTTCGTCATTTAACATAAAATATAAGTAGACTTGAAAATAAAGATTCCTTTTTATCTCCTGCCACCTTTACCATTTCCTAGTGCAATTCTTGCTTGGCCAGCTGCAAAGGCTGGTCTTATTCCTGGAGTCCAAGACAGTTTCCGATTTTATTTTCCTTTTTGATCCAAAGATTTAGAGGTAACTGACATTGATCGCATTGAAATTATCAACACTGACAGTGTTCTCAGCCAAGCTGAGTCAGTCAGTTCTTTGGAGCAAGTAGAAGAATCAAAGTCACATTTTACTGTAAAGAATAGAGGAACAATCAAACGAAAGTCATTTCTAATAATCATATGTGATATAATTCAATAGTCACATGTTTTAATAAATTTTTGTAATGAGAGGTTGCTTTATTCAATTCCACAATAGTTATTCGTAAATTGAGAAGAAATAGTTTTAGGAACTTTTAAAAGTTAATCCCCAAAACTGACATCAAAGCTATTTAGCAATGATTGAATACTTCAGTTACTATTCTTAACTCTTCCAATTTTATCACTAGTGAGCTTTGAGTTTAGTTATGATTGGAAAATAAAACAACCCATTAGGTAAAAGTGTGTTGTCAATTAATGTGTGAGTAGTAATATTTTATGTTCAATGAGAATACAAATACACTCTTAAGCTATTGCATCAGAAATAGAGCGATTGCAAAATATAGGAACTGTGACTTTTTATTTAATATTGTTCATCCATTACATCTTTGACTAGAATCACAGTCATGGAAGAAATTGAAGTAACTGTCGAGACTGCAATCCTGCCTTCAAATGAACCAAGTGGACGATTCCGGCTAAGGATAGCTCCAAATGCAACTGTAGAAACTTTGCTGAGGCAAGTATGTAAGGAGGCAGGAGTACCTTGCAAACAAAACTACTATCTTCAAAGTCAAAGGCAAAATACTTTGCAGAGATCAGACGTCCTGAAAGACGTTGGAATTAATGATGGAGCTTATCTTCTTTGGGGAAGTCAAGGTCAGTTTTGAAATTTGATATATGTATGAATTAAATTTCTAAAATATTCACACAATTCAGGTCATTTAAGATGGTCTCGAGACAAGTTAATATGCTGCCACACAGAGCTAAACAAACAGAGAGCTCATTCTCATCCATTCACAGTATGTGCTCTTCCCACAACGTCAAAGTTGAGTGCCTTGGGGGGACAGCTGCATTTTAATGTCTTAGATCCAAGGCTCAAGGACCAAGGAAACGATTTTGATATTCAGGGTACTTTTCCCTTGCTGTTTGATATGATTATTTTCAGATAAAATTGTAAAGTAGAATAATGTTGAAGCTTGTCTCGAAGCTGAAGTAGACTCAATTTCTATCGTTTATCGTAAAGCTATGTCATTCTTGGCTTCATTTTTGTCAATGATTTTATCTCTTTTTAGAAACTAGCAAGCAGTGAAAATGTATGGCCCATAAAATCTTGACTAAACAATATTACTTTTACTTATTACATTGGCGCTGGTTTATTTCTGAAAAGGTGAGAAAACTACAGTAGAAAATGAGTTCTAAACATCAAATTTGTCTTTCCTGGGTATCAAAACAAACTTCATACGTGTGTCTCATGTTGTCTCCATTCCCAAAAGTAGTAAATTGTCTATATGGTAGGTTATTAAATTTACTGAATTATCATTGTTCCTATTCACTGATATTTCTATAAGGCAGAATGTTCCAGTCCTTGATGGATTGTTGGACGATTGAATATTTTTATACACATCTGTGTTGTAGGAGATCCACTTCACTTGCAGTGGTTGTGAATGGATTATGTTAGTTGCATGTTATCTCAGGTTTTCAGTTTTTATGGTTCTGTTGAATGTTCCTAAAATTTAATTGGCTTTGTTGGTGACCGCTGTCACTAGTCTAATACCTAGGTGTTTCATCTAGTTTGTGATTTTTTATGGTGTAGTCAAAACATGATTCCATTTGACTTCTATGGATGATTGTTAGTTGAATTTCATTCCCCATCTGTTAGCCTATTCTTGGAGAGTTGTAAGGTCAGTTTTTGACATTTTATGGTCCCACAAGGTCTCAATTGATCTCTATAAAAGGCTGTCATTGACAAAAAAGGGAATTTGGGAATTGGGAATCCACGTTGGCAGACAGTTGATGTGACACATCTTTTTATTGGTAATAATGGAAAGGATTATATTATTATATATTACTATACAAGTTCATGACAATCAAGATAAGATAAGATACACATAGTTGAAAACAAAACTAAAAAAGATGTAAAAATGTTACTTAATACTAATGCCAATACCGTTGTTCTTACTTGTTTGTCAAACTGCAGGGGTTGGGATGAGCACACCTGCAAGTTTCTGCAACACCTTTTGGTTCTTAGCTGTCCTTGCTTTCCTGATTGGAGTCACTGGGATTGTAGCTGTCTGCATAATCAAATTTAAAGATGTGGATACTATTACTGATGTAAGTGACTGGTTTTTTTCATCCAATTATCTTTAAAATATTGTCATGCAGTTGCAATATATTCTTTCTTTCTTTATTGTTTACCTTTTGTACCTTTCGGTGTAAGGTTGTGTAATGTTAATCACAAACTTTTGCCACTGATCTCTATCCATGTCATTTCTTTTTCTTTTGTAATATATAAGACTTCTCTTTTTTAATATTTCTGGATTTGTCTCCTGCTATAATTTCTTTGGTCTACCTCTTGGCATAATACCTTGGTGTTTGCACTCTAAAATTTGTTTTGGGATCTTAATGTCATCCAATTTGTTTATCTGACCAAACCATCTGAGTCAGATCTTTTCTATTTAACTGGACAAAGCGTTCTGTTTTTAGCAGTTATAAAATATTTTGACTCTCTAACACTACTAAGTTACTGTTTTTTTGTTGATTTTTTTTTGTAGATCATTTGTTATATTATAAAATGTGATTTTTGAGAGTTGGAGAATATCAGGATTAGAGTTTAAATGAAAACACCTAAATGATTATAAAATAATGTCAAATTAATTAAACAATGACAATGTCAGATATTAATTACTGAAACGTTTAAAAATGAACCAATTAAAAGTGATAAAGGGAAGAAAAGTAATACTTGTTTCTTTTTTCCTGTCCTAAATGACTTTGCTTCCTATCCTTGTGAATAATTTCTTTGGAGCAGTATGCCATTGTCTTTGATGCTGGGTCATCGCACACGTCCATGTTTATCTACAAATGGGAAGGCTCAAAATTCCATGGCACTGCTATCGCTGCTCAGTCTGGGAAAAGCTGTAGATCATCAGGTGAAAATAACTTTTCTATAATAAGGCTCTTTTATGGACCAAATGCATTGAGGCAAAATACTGACAACAATGCCAGCATTGTACTAACACACACAAAATTGTGTGATGGTGTCATTCAGAGGGGAAAGAAAGTAAAATGTGTTCGTTTGCTGTAATTGGCAAAGTGAAAACATGCAATGATTATGACATCAAACACTATGGGTCTATAACCAGTGAAACAGAAGGCTGTTTGATAGCTGACTTTGTTTTCTTTTAGTTATTCAGCCTTTGCCTGCCACTGCCTTTCAATTAAATTCTGACATAGATGAACAATCTGAAATGAAGGAGCTTGTACTTGTAATAAGAAGGGAGTACGTTGAAAAAATGCTGTGTGTTTTAAAGTTAATACGTAAGATTTTTTTTTCCCCAGAAAAAAATATCTTGTTATTTCAGACATGAAAAACTCCTTAAAATTAAAGAACTTTTTTTTTTTCAAGAGAATTGACTCACTTATAATACATATACTAATTTTATGTACTGAATGAAAGTGAGCATTAATGTGTGGCTGTGAGATATATGATAATTTAAAGCGCTTTAAGGTTTAAAAATAATGTATAAAACTACAGAAATGCACTTTATTTTTATTATTTTTATCTTGAGTTAAAAAAATTGTCAAGCTTTGGAGCATTGAACCTATGTGGTATTCAACACTTTTTAAATATCTTCTGCTTTCTGTGTCAGGCGGAGCAATATCTTCGTATGAATCGAATCCATTTGAGGCAGGAGAGTCTTTGGAACCTTGCTTAAAGCAAGCTGTGGAAACTATCCCGAAGCACAAGCAATCAACGACTCCGATTTACCTCGGGGCCACTGCTGGCATGAGGCTACTGAGGTGGGTCTGAAGTAGCATCTAGCTTTGAGCCACATTTATATATCACAGACAGTGCAGATACCAGTCAAAGCCATATGAAGCAGAAAAATGGGGGAAGCAGAAAAGTGACCATAGGAGGATTGGAACAGGGGATTTGTTATGGCACTCATTGCCTTGTTTGAGATCTCTTGTCACTTTTCTACTTACTTCCCCATTGTTCTGCTCTCTCTGGCTATGTTTTGGATATGTATTACCTATCATTCTAAATCAGGCCCATTTACAATGGTATTCAGTGCTTGCTTCAAACTTTGCCGCATATCATACAACCATTCATGTAGTATATAACATTGACAACTTGTTGCTGAATTGACTTCTTCAATGCTATACAAAATGTGACTAGGACTATGATTGATGAGATTTTTGCTATGGAACCCTGGAAATTTCTGATGTATGGAATTTTGTCAGGAGTACTTCTTCCTGCTACATTTGATTTGATTGTTATCAGATTTCAGTGCTTTTTACTCCAATTACTTCATTCTAACCAGATGTTAAATGGGAATTAACACACGATTTGGGTAAGGGAAACCATTCTGTAATAGGCTAGCGTCTTATCCGGAGGATGACTACCACAGCCATTTGTCCGCTTCTTGCCAGAGAAACCAGGATAAGCTCCGGCTCTCTTAGGGCCAGCAGGCTCGAAAGGACTACACATTTTTTAATATATTTTTTTTGTAATTTGATGTTTCACTCAGCAAAACATTTTAGACAAGATCTCATTACAATTTCTATTTCATTTAAGGTCCTATTTAAACCAGAAATCAAAAGGAGGAAATTAATTTGTCAAAAAAATTTACCAGCTTACTTCTATATTTAAGAAAATTAAAATGGCCATTACATATTTGTGTTTTTGCTTTTGATATTCAAGCTTTGAAGAATGCTTTTGCATTAAGTAGCTACTTTTGGGTTGTTATTAAAAGTTTTATTGTTATTTACTTCTCAGAAAATCAAATCTGGTAGCGAGTCGGAATATTATACAGTCTATAAGGACAACGTTTCAGAGCTATCCATTCCAACTGTCCAATCCGGAGAAAATGGTTCGGATTATCTCTGGTGAAGAGGAAGGAACGTTTTCATGGATTTCAGCCAATTATATTACTAACTCATTCAATGTAGTAAGTTTAATGCTTAGTTTAAGGATTTATAAAGATAGTAAAAGAAGAGATGAAGGCTGTTATGAGTATTTGCCAATATGCACCATTGTGACCTATAAAGCAGTAAGTAAAAGTAAGTCTTTGAGTCTGCTGGACTTGCTCTAAGAGCCAGAGTTTATCCTGGGTTCTGCAATGTAAAGCAGACAAGTGACAATGGTAATCACCCTCTTGAAAAGACACTGATCTATTACAGAATTCTTTACCCAACCCAATTTCTGGGTTGGTACCCATTTGGAGTAAATTTACTTACCCTAGGAAAAACTGAAGTGTCGCAACTTATGTGAATGGGGAAATATTGCAGAATTGTCGTTCCTTAGGTGATTTCGCACTGGTAAGGCCATGTCATTGGTGATTAATTTTACCAAGGAAAAACCAGGGAAAGAAAACATCCCTGTTATTACTATGCGGTTTCCACTGTATTTTAAAATCAATTGTAAGAAAATTCTTATACTACTTCAAAATATTTTCTGTTATTGAAACAGTAAGAAAAAATTGTAAAAGCATGTATATATTAAAGTAGACCTACATTCGGTTCATGATGGATTTTTTTTTTTTTTTAAGTTGCAAAGAACACCAGGAAACAGCCAGGTTGTTCCATTGACAATTTCTGACACGGTTGGTGCAATGGATCTTGGTGGAGCTTCAACACAGTTTTCGTTTGTGCCCGCCAACGTGTCTGCTATACCAGCGGGCTTCTCTGAAACCACAGAACTGTTCGGCCGTACCTACTCCATTTACACTCACAGTTATCTCTGCTATGGTGAAAATGAAGCTTTTAATCAAATTTTTGCACGTCTGATCCGAGAGGTAGGATTTTTGCGGGTGTCTGGTGTGTTCTACTTCTGACTTTTCCCTTTCAGCTTTACCTATTATCTTACCTTTTCCAGCACTCTCTCCAGTGCTCCCTTTATAAGCACACACACATACAGCTGTTTTGTATCTGTTAGCTATGTCTTGATCCTGCTTGTTGTCCTAATGTACCATAATGTACGTTGTCTTTTTTTGTATGTACGTGCATAACTACAGATTTTTTTTCTTCTTCTTTATCATTGAATTTAAATGAACAAGTCAGCTTGAAGAACTCTTCCGCAGAGTAAAGGAGGACAAGGCCTGTGGGAAACATCATTATCTATTAATTGATCAGTCATTTTACATCTCTTTTGTTGATGGATGCTATCTCAATTTCAAAAATTTCTGGAAAAACATGAAAAAAAATTTAGTTTGCCAGGTTTGGCCATCATTTAATGAGAATTCTTCTTGTATCGTATGCCAGGAGAAATCTAGTGGCAACATCTCTCATCCGTGTTTACCAAGGGGTTATCTGGTGACGAAGACAGAGGACGAAATATTTGGTTCCCCCTGTATTCGTGGAAAGGAAGCAGTAGAAGGATTTGGATATGGATTGGATTCTCTGACCTGGACAGCTGCCGTAAGTGCTGCCATTTGTTTGCTTTTGTTTTTATGGTCACATGACTAGTCAAACAGGGGCTTATTTGAGAATAAATTTAGCTTGATTTTGGCTTCCAAGGGAATTGTTTTGAATTTTTGGAGTGGTCACTATATTCAATTAGTCTAATCTATTTTAATTTTTATTTCATGTCCTCATCAGTTAATCTTTATCCTTATCTTGATATTTTGTTAAGAATTAAAAATGTTTTAATTCATCCTTTGTCTTACTGTTTCAGTTTTCACAAGTTAGAATATGCATGTACTCCTGTCTTTAGGCTTTGTGATTTCTTTTTTCTGACTTGATAATGTTTGGAAAATCTGTGATATCTAAATAAATCATTCATGTGTCCATCTTTTTAAGAAGGATTTGGATTTAAGGAAATGGTGAAAATTGCTCTGAAACTGTTTTCCTTTCAATTTTTAAACATTTTTTTAGAATCAGATTACATTTATTGGAACTGGAAACACGAGTCAGTGTTTTGACCTTGTGTCAAGGTCACTGTTTAACTTTACAGCAGCATGTCCATTCAGTCGGTGCTCATTCAACGGAGTCTACCAGCCTCCTGTCTTTGGAACTTTCTATGTAAGTTGTCATCAAGTAAAAAATAATCATTGTAATAAAAAATATCATTTATATAGCGCCCTACCCCATCATTAACAGGCTTTAGGCCCTTTACAGTACAAGAAATTAATAGAATTACAATGTCAATGGTAAAAATAGAAAAAACTATTTCAACTCACACACATAAACACACAAGTATACACACAGGCACACAAACATACATACTCACACACTCATACCCACACAGGGTATTAATCTGATTTATTCTGTTATAAGAACAGGCAAATCTTTAAAAAATTTCATAATTCAATTTGCTTAGAATCAGACCCCACAGTGAAGAAAGGTTTCCGATTTTAAGAAAACGTCAAGCAAAGTCTGAAATGATTCTCATAATCAAACCAATACCACATACTAGTTAAGGGCATTTAATGCACTTGAAACTTGATTTTTAAAATCTGAAACCACTCTAGATTTGAAAAAAACCAAACTAAATCATTTTTTTATGAAAAAAAAATTGGTAACATTTTCTTCGCGACCATGATTTTCTCATCCAGAAATAATCCTTTAACTGCCTGAATGCCAATTGTTTATTAATGGAGGTGAATTTTGTTCTTTTACCACTGAATGATATCATTACATCAAGGCCAAACCTGACAAAACGTTATTTTATTTATTTATTGTGCATTGCTTAAAATCAAGATGCAGAGGACTCTTCAAATCCATTTTTACCTATATTGATATTTTTTCATAGTCCCTCCCCCATCAACCTCTTTATATTGTAAACCATCTTAAAATTGATTTTGTGGGCAGTTGGCGAGCGCCTCCCGTGGGCACTACTTCTGTTTCTTCTCTTTTGACTTTATTATCTTACTTTTTTCCAGAACTCTCTCCAATGCTCCCTTAACAAGCATACACACACACAGCTGATTTGTACCGTTAGCTCAGTCTTGGTCCTGTTTGTCGTCCCAACAGACTTATGGTCTGTCGTCCCAACAAACTTATGGTCATCCCGCATGTTTTGCACAATGGTACCTAACTACAGGGTCACTTGCTATCTAGAAGGACTGAGTACCATTGTATACAAAGGGCGGTAGAATATCTTGGGCCTCCCTGGACCATAATAGTGCTTGACGTGGGTGGTAGCCATCACCTGTTTGTGTGTCCTGCTTTGCAATTGTGAGAGGTGATTTTTTTTCCCCTGTGAGTCACCTCTTACTTAGTCACCTTTTTTTTGAGAGATCAATATTTTTTTTCATTGTAAATCATCTCTTAACTAGCCTATCATCTTACTTTCCTCTGGGCGCTTATATGACCATAGCAGTTGCAAGCGCCCTAAAACACTCAATAAACAAACAAAAACAAAATTGATTTTTACATAGGTCAATATTATTTCCTGGTTTCCTTGACACCAACTTATCTAGAGTCCTGTTGAATTCCCTGATAAAAAAAGCAGGTGCATAACTTCCTCATGAGTAAATACCGAATGATGTCCCCCCCACAGGCCTTCTCCTCTTTCTACTACGCCGCAGAGTTCTTCAACCTGACCACGCCTACTCGTGATTATTTCAGCCACAGCAGTTTTTTGGCGGCCATTGATTCCCTGTGTGTTAAAAACTGGACAGAGGTAAGCTTGTCCCATTGATGTGTGAATGATCCTCTCACTTTTCAATAATTTAAATTGAGATAAAATAAGATCAATCGTTATTACCGAAAAAGGCTCAATGCTTTTGGTTGCAAATAAAATTCAAACAAATGCAATGGCACATCTACAGCAATGATTGATGGTGATGGTGATACACTGATACCCTGTTATACCACTTTTCTCACCTACCGTTGGCTTTTGACTCTGGCTAAACCTCATCTCAAATTCTGACTGAACGCTTCACCAGTAATTGAATGCCCTCCCTATGGCCCCAAAGACAATAAGATCTTTCACCTTCCTTACTATAGCCCTACCTGACTACACATGGAATTTCTCATTATACCGCCGACTTTATGTTTTCCTGACTCTTGTTGGCATAATGAGTGTCTGTTGACGAAGCTGGAGGGTGATTTTGAGGACGTTGATGCTTGTAGTGACGTGTTCAAACATTGGATAGGGAATTGGACTGGGTAGGTGTGTAACCCAATCAACACTGCTGCTGGTATAACAAGGTTTTAGTGCAATGATGGAAATGGTTTGACGATGATAGTCATGATGCTGTTCTTGAGAATGACGATGTTGCTGATGATAAAGACAGTGATAATAATAATGATGATGATAATGATAAAAGGTTTTATCGATAGTGTTCTTGGTCACACGAACAGTGCACTGAGCAAAGTCTGGCCTTGAAAGATTGTCTGCAGTCAAGAATGCATTCAGCAGTGATTTGTTGTGATAAAAATTTCCCAGGATATTTGGTTTTCTTAAGCTTTTGGTGGATGGAATTAAATGATCATTATATTACACTACATATGAGAGGGGGAGTGAGTAGAGAAATTTGGTTTGATTTGCTACTAAACATGATGAAGGTCGAAGGCAAAATGATGGATTTGATTCTTCATTATTGAGATGGGGGTCCAGGAGAAGGCAGGCCTTGTCTGGACTTCGGGTTAGATTGTTCTTAACCTTTTCAATGCTAAGGTTATTTCTAATCAAACTAATTAGATATACAAATCTTCAAGATTTGCCTCTTCTTATACCAAATGAATCAGATTTTAGTGAACTGACATATGTCAAAAGCCTGAATTTCAGGCTTTTGGCATATGTCAGTTCACTGAAATATTATATGATTTATCTGATATAAGAATACATACATTTTGAAGATTTTGTATGTTGTGTTTGGTAAGAAGTAGACCCCGATGTGAACGTGTTAGTCTGACTATTCACTGTCAACTGCTCCAGCATGATTGCATCTGGGCTGGCAACACCGTCAGGATCATTAGGGACTCAAGCTCTTGCACAACGACAAAGTGACAATCCTAGGCAAGAGATGGATGGATGTGATGAAGATGGGAACAAAATGGGCTTCATTCCTGGATCTAAAATCTATTTAAGTTTGATCATGGCTTGAATTATATTTTTTTCATTTTTAAGGTGCAGAAAATTCCTGGGGAGGAGGATTACCTGCCCTTGTACTGCCAGTCTGGAGTCTACATTGACACACTGCTATCTCAGGGCTACGGGTTTTCAAACAGGACCTGGCTTGATGTACACTTTGTGAAAAAGGTACTTGTAAGTTTTAGACAGTTGCCTACGTGGTAACATCCTCTCATCGAATTTTAAGTAGAAGGTAACACAGAGGCAAAAGATAACTTCGTAGGCCTAATTCAAAGTATGAAAATGACATCAAAGACTCAGAAACAGTAGGCTGATCACCTGCTTGATTTTGTCTTGATCCAAAGTTTCTCTCCTGGCTCTATGATTGATTATGTTTAGCTGCAGGGACATATCACATCATGTCCCATTGCTCTATTTGCTATCAGACATAGTCATGCTCAATGCGCTTTACAATGATATTGAAAGGGAACATTCAAATCTAACAATATTAATGGAGGTCAGGGGATTTTCTAAACAAATACGTCTCTTTTTGCCTCTTTGAAAGGACTAATTTTATCAATATTCCTGATTGTTTTTGTGTGGCGTTGCCCATATCATTTGTAGTTCATTTGGGGAACTTTGAAAATGGTGAGATCGGCTGATAATGATTATTATTATTATTATCATTATATTATTAAGTCTCTTTTTTTTCTTTTCAGATCTTTGGTACAGAAGTCGGCTGGACTCTCGGATTTGTGCTTGACAAGAGCAACGGCTACCCGTCCGACAAGCCAGAGGAAACCATGTACACTGTGACCTTTGCCCTGCTCATTGTTCTATTTGTACTGTTCATTGCGGTGGCTGTGGGGTTCTGTGTGCACGCTTTGAAGGCAAGGAATAAGGAGGTGCTGAGTACTTGTGAGTCAAACTCGTACGGAACTATTTGATTTGATCAGCATTGTTTTATCTGTTATTCATTATATTATATATTTGTTTTATATTTTGTTTATCCAATCATTTATGTTTTTTATTTATTTTTGCCTATTCATTTTATTGTTTCCTGTCTTATGGTGCATCCCTATGTATGTGCGGGCGGTTGGCGGGTGCCTCTGGTGGGCGCTACTACTACTTCTACTTCTGTTTCTTATCTTTTGGATTGATCTATCATCTTACTTTTTCCAGCACTCTCTCCAGTGCTCCCTTAACCA
>JAUEKZ010193217.1:0-12044 GCA_031471865.1 Melibe leonina | reverse complement strand
ACATACATACATACATACATACATACATACATACATACATACACACATACATACATACATACATACACACATACACACATACACACATACATACTGCTAAAGAATACTGACATATATCTTCGTATAGAGACCAGTGGTGAAAGTTTGTGATTAATGGCCAAACCTTACACCCAAAGGTACGAAAAGTAAACAATGAAGAAAGAAAGAATAAAAGAGAGAATGATAAGGACCATAACGATTTGAATACATGTGTTATGGATAGGAATAGTGTTAACCCTTTCACAGCGATGTCCTATTTTAACAAACAGTATATTATACAAAATATTCAAGATTTACGTGTTCCTACACTAGATAGATATGATTTCACTGGACTGACATTTGCCAAAAGTCGGAAATTTAGGCTTTTGGCATATGTCTGTACACTGAAATCTTATTTATTGGTAATAAGAACAGCCAAATCTTAAGATTTTGATGTCTCTAGTTGGTGGTTTGAGAAATAGCCTTAGCAGTAAAAGGGTTAAATATTAGACCTGTAATGACCTGGCCGATGACGTAGATTTATAATAATGATTATAATAATGGGGGAAGGGTGATGGATCAATATCAATAATTTATTCATCTCCGATTAATACAAAAATAAATCAAAATGATGTATTGACAGAATGGTAATTAATTGTTTGCACGGTTGCCACTCTATTGATATGCGCACAATTAAACCTGGCTCAAAACGGAATACAAAATGGTGGCCTTGAAATGGCATGATTTGAAGTCAGAATTATTAGATTAATTGGAATAGGAAATTAGATAGCTTTGGTTTAATAGGCAGTTCAGATACGAGACAAAGCCATAGAGATTAGAAAAATGGGAAGTAGAAAAGTGATCAGAGGACGATTTAAACCCGGGACCTGCCAAGGTATCCATCGCCTGGCCAGTAGCAAAGTCAGCACATCTAGATATCCACTTGACCATCCGCTACTCTTTTTCTACTTTTCCTTTTTGTGTGCTTTATACAGCTTTGTTTCTAATCTGCGCTGCCGATTTTTCTCATATAACTCATTTCAAATAATTAAATTACCAATCCTTTCTACCCAATTTTAATATTATACGAATTATCGATTCTGGGATAAATTTTGTTAATTACAAGTGACTTAAAGGAGAGATCCATCTCAAAATTTGTGATATCACGTAGATATATCACAGATATATCCTCTTACTGTTACCCCACACGATGTGACTCTCTGGACAATTTAATGAGGCAAACGGAGAGCTAAATCGAATATCTCACCATGTCGCAATAATGTACTGTAACCAGATTAATAAGTCTAAACCTTTTCACTGCTAAGGACATCAGATTTCAGTGAACTGACATACGCCTTGTGTTAGAATCAGACCGCGCTGTGAAAGGGTTAGTATTTTTATTACAATGCCGAGCACTTGTCGGGACAGCTGCTGAAATGCTGAATATGTGTATCGTCTTAACCCTTTCACTGCTAAGGTTATTTCTTAAAACAGACATTCAGGCTTTTTGGCATATTATGTCAGTACACTGAAATCTTATATATCTAGTAAAGGAACACACCAGTCTTGAATATTTTATGTATTAGGTTTAGTTAGAATCAGACTTCGCCGTGAAAGGGTTAATATGACGCGGCTGTTGTACGGACACGAGGCAGACAATCTACCTACTGAGCTACGGAGCGGGTTTTCAGCCGAGCGTTTAGCACGTCTGAATCATTAAATGGCTGATCAAAAGTAGCCTTGGCTAGTAACGATTAACGTCACCGCAATTACCACAATGATAATAATAATGATGGCAGCAAAAGAGATGTCTGTGAATGTAAAGTAAAGGCTCAAGTTTTCGTATCAATGTAAAAAAAAAGACAACTAAGTCCTTTAGAGCATACTGGCCAATAGAGCAGGAGAGTATTTCGGTTTCAGTGGCGTGAAGCGGACAAATGACAATAGTCGTCACCCTATGGTCAGGACGGCAGTCTATCGCAGAATAATTGGAAGATTCACTCTCTCATCCACCAAGCAATAGAGCGCAGTTAACTACCTTCCCTTGGTAACATTTTCGTTTCCTAATAATTGTGATTTTGTTGTGTCCTGATAAAGGCCTAAGGCCGAAACGTCGATCGTGTCATTTTGTCTCCGTTTTCGTCTCTGTTATTTTGATGCCTGTTAAACGAAAACGCTTTCCCCCAGTTTATCACTGGCACAGCGGTCCATTTTAATAATACCAAACTCTTTTACCTTTTATTCTTTCTCTACTGCCAAAACAACGAAGTGCAACTAAATGATGTGTACAATAAAGGTAATGAGGGCCTTAATTAGTAGATGCAAACACAACAGACGTACGCAAAGCAAGGTCTTGTGTTTACTCACCATTATCACAGAAGTTTATCTTAAAGAGCAGGAAGTAACTCTTTGTAGCTCGACACATCCAGCAGTGCAACAAAACCGCCATCTTTATGGGTGACTAGGAAAGGTACAGAGAGGTGATTGATCTAGACTATTTGTAAAGTATTTTGTAGTGTACGCTCTACAGTCACTGTTTTCAGAAAAGATAACTTTTTTTCAGTATCAATATTGCTGTCATTATTACCATTTTTTAATATTTTAGCAAGTTGTAGTAATAATAATAATTTTCGGCAGCAGTAGTGTTATAATTGCAATAGCATTTGCATCATCTTGCCCATACGTCTACACACTCATTGGTTCAATTGACCACATGCTACTTTCATGTGAAAGCGATCTAGCAATATCTAACTAAGATACATCTATGTCGTTCTCTCATTTAAAACTGTCGAAAGGTCTCCATTCATTAGTATTTAGCCAACATGTTTTGAATGAAGTGCTACCTGATCTTCGTTTCTCTAGCTCAGTTAGTGTTTCAGGAGTAATTTGAGGTCAGACAATTTATTTTAGAAATTAAACACGTCTTACGTTTTATACTTCTCTAAAAACCAATAGCTAATGATTGGTTACGGATAGTGATTTCAATCACCTATTTTTGATGACACAATAAACTCTGAGGTAAGTTGGATATATAACCGTAAAGATTTTTTTAAAGGTCGGGGGGGGGGGGGGGGGGGGGTTGGCTAGTCGTTTGTCTAGATAATCTAGTTGTTCACTAAAATGATTGTGATTGCTATCTAATCACAGGGTCATAACTAGCCATGGGTGTTCGTAATCGTGAAAATATGCCTAAATCCATCATGTCTGATGAACAATAGTTTGCCATTTTGTCGTTTACAAGATGAGGCAAAGTTGATAAGAGATAATAAATGAGAGATAAGGTCTACTCGTGTCCGAGTATGCCTACAAAGACAAATAAATCCAGTCTGTGTGGTAAGAAAAATATTATTATGACCATTTTTTCATTTTTCGGTGGTTACTTGAGTGTATGTAAGCCAAAAGTTTTCAATCGTAGAACTTTCATTACATGATTTGACCAAAATGATGTTTACCGTGAGCAATGAATGTTATTAAATGTTAACCAAACAGTTTCATTTATTGACAACTGTTCAATTTTCACGACGTATCATAAGCCATGTTTAGCTTCGATGAAATTCATATGCACTTCAACACTTTTTAGACTTTGACGAAAATTGCGCCATTATGTTTAAATCCTTTCACTGCGGGTCCAATTCAAACCTAATACGAAATATTGAAAAATAACGTGTCATTATATTATTTAAAAAGAAGAAAGTCCTTTAGAGCCTTATGGCCCATGGACCCGGAACTTATCCCGTTTTTGGGACAAATGACAATGGTTGCCATCCTCTGGATAGGACGCTGGTCTATCACAGATTACTTACCCCAACCCAAATTGTGGATTAGTACCCATTTTACACCTGGATGGGGTGAGAAAATTGGAGTAAATATCCTTGCCCAAGGAAAAACAGAAATGCCACTAGAAGGAATCGAACACGGAGCCCCCGGGTTCTGTGCTGCGTCGCTACCAGTTAGACCACTGTGCCTCCAGCGTGTCATTTTACCAGAAAAATTAGATTTAAATGGACTGACGTACGCCAAAATCCTGAAAGTCAGTTGAAATCTCATTTACCTGGAATAAGAACAGGCAAATCTTGCAGATTTTATATCTAGTTTGCAGCTTAAGAAATAACCTTAGCATTTGAAGTTATGGGTAAAAATTACCCGTGATTTCGCGAGGAAGGAAATCATTGTTTACCCTGTCCCTATCGGGCATGGCGGAATGAGGTTTATTGTTGTTGAAAATAAATGCCTCGTTTTGGACACGGTTAGTTAACGACTATTAAGGAATAACCAAAGACATTAGAAGAGTTAGCCCTTAGTGTTTGGTCACGTGACGACCCGACCTAGGAGACACAAAATGGCGTCAATTTAGGTTATTGTTTACGTACATGTATTGTATATGAGGAGCCAAGATGACTAATCGTGTCTCGCTCGCTTGGCTCACCATATGCGGTGTACACCATTAGACACCACGAATAGAAAGTCTAAGGTCTATATGTTTTGATATCTTTGGGAAACACATACTATTATATCTATTAACATCATGTCAAAACGGCTCGAAAAATGTTCTGAATTTGATTGGTCTGTTGACTCGGACAGACAAAGTATTATAGACGTCTAATGATGAAATAGGCACGACCATGCTTTTAGTTTAGATCTTTCAAATGAAAACTACTTTGTAATGGGAAATTGTACATTTAACATGGAAATATGTTGTCGACGTTCCGCTTTCATATGCCTGAATTCATTCCTCATCGATTTGTGCGTTAAAAGAATGGTTCCACTGTCAACGATGGTGATCTGAGTGTTAACATTTGAAACACTCACGCAGTTGATGTTTACCAGGGTATGAAAATATTGATTGCTGAGTATGTAAAAAACCCATGCCTAGCAAATTTTCCAGTGTTATCTTTTCTGTTTCCTTCGCAATTTAAAAAAAAACAAAAACAACAACAACAAATATACAAGAAATTTCAGCTGAAAGCATAGTTTAGCATGTGACTTTAGAATTATTGACTTTCATGCAGAAAGCATATTATTATTCTAAACCATAAAAAGGAGATTAGAATGAAATCCTCAACACTGAAGGTATATTCATTGAGGAAATGTTTTACCCTTAAAATTGTGCAAAATTTACAGTAAATAATTAAAGAGGTTTTCATTCATTCTGAAATGAATGGAGGTCCATCAAGTCTCAAACCTCACATCCTTCAGTAATAGGCATTGGGACGTTCGATAGCAATGCACGTTAAACAGGGACGCCTCATACTGCCAATAAGTGTTGTAAAAGTTGTATTTGAGGGATACTGCGTTATGCCATTCTTCTAGCAATGCTGTAATAATCTATTGTAGTTATCCTATATGAAATCATAATCTAATTAAATTTAGAAGAAAAGCATTGAAAGAAAAAAAAAAAAAACCAACCAAAAAACAACAACAAAGTAAACACAACAAAATATTACACAAAAAAGTAATTTAGTCCCCCCCCTCTCTCTCTCTTTCTCTCTCTTTCTCTCTCTCTCTCTCTCTCTCTCTCTCTCTCTCTCTCTCTATCTCTCTCTGTTGTTTTACTTGGCACTATCTTGCTGTAATAACTTTCTTGTTTGGAGATAGATAAACAAATAGCAAATTGACAATTTTTGTTGTTGCAAAGAGCGTAAATAAAAATTCTCAAAAAGAAAATGACCGATCAATGCCTTCGCAAATTTAAGGTATACATTGTCTATCATATCAAAACATATTATATTTACAGAGCATATAGGCTGGAAGCCTTTAAAAGCCCTGGAAAATGGGTCACATTTTGCAAATAGAGCTATTAAAAATTCAAACAAAATGGAATAAAATATTCTAGGAACGTTATGCAAACAGAACAAAAAGCAATGATATTGACAGAAGAATCCGCTGGTTCAAAATGGTTAGTCATAAACACACATAAACGCACATTACCATCAATTTTTTTTAAATCAATCGTTACCTTAAAATTGTCCACAGAGGGTGCATTTTTAAGTTCGTATTGTAAATCGTTCCATGTTTTCATTTTTCTGTTGATGAGAAAATGCCAGATAGTTGGTAGACCAGAGGCACTTTTTGGAGACAGACAATTTCTTCACACCTTTATAGATAGTATGCGATGAGCCGATATACGCACATCAATACTAGCATGTCACGAACATACACAATACAGTCCTTATAATTAATGTCATATTACAACTAGATATGCACAACCATTTTGGGCATAAATTACGCGTTGAAGGGGCATGTCAATTTAAGTGTAGATGATAAAATACACACACACACACACACACACACACACACACACACACACACACACGCACACGCACACGCACGCACACAAACACACCTATCATATCATGTTCACAGAGCATATACAGGCCCTTGGTATAGGGATCGCATTTTGCAATTAGAGTTATTGCAGATTCAGACAAATGGAACCATATATGGAAACGACCAAAAGCAATGTATTTGAAAGAAGAACCATTGCAAATCCGCAGGATCAAAATTGTTAGTCATAAATATAACGCACATTAGCAAGTTCTTTGTCAATCATAACCTTAAAATTGTTCAGAGAAGGTGCATTTTTAGATTCGTATTGTAAATTGTTCCATGTTTTCACTATTCTGTTGACGATGAAATGCTGTCTGATGCCAGTTTTGTACCTATTGATAAATATCTTATATTTATCACCCCTAGTGAAACTTATATTTGAACAAAAAAAAAGAAGTCAGCAGAGTTTAAATCATCAGTTTTATGTACGATTTTATAAAGTTGAATAAGATCTCCCCGGAGTCTTCTGCATTTCAAACTTGGCAGATCAAGGATTGTTAATCTCTTTCCATATGACAAATATTCAAGACCCCGAATCCTTTTAGTGGCTCTTCATTGCACATTTTCAATACTGACTGATTGTCGCTTGTAAAAAGGATTCCATAATGCAATTCCCATATTCAAGATGAGAACGAACAAACGATTTATACAATAAAAGAATCACATATTTGTCTAAATTTATAAAACTTCGGAATATCATTCCCATGATCGCGTTTGCATTATTTATACATTCATTTATGTGTATATCAAAATGTAATTCCTCATCAAAGATTCCTTCTCGGAATTAGTGAACAGCAAAGGTATTTTCTTTGAATCATCAATAAAGTAGACATGTCTGGGGTTTAACCTCCCAAAATGTAATATTTTACATTTAGTAATATCAAAATTCAATTGCCACATTTAAAACCATTAAAAAAGTGAAATGATATTCTGTTGTATTGTCTTAATCTGATCTCTGGACGGTCCGTATTATTAGACGTGACTAGTCGATAGTGTGAGTATGTTGGTATTAGTATCAAGTGATAATTAAGGAAGGGAGCATAAAATAAAATGGAAAAAGAAACCAACCCAGCCTAGTACAAGACAAGGAATCCTCATTAATTTATTTGGATAGACAAACAGCTACAAGAAAAAGACCAATAGAGAGATACTCGTAGATAAATAGATTGGTAGGTAGGTAGATGGATATATTGAATTATAGATAGATAGATAGATAAAAAGATAGATAGATAAATAGATAGATAGACAGATAGATAGATAGAGAGATAGACAGACAGATAGATAGGTAGATGTATAGATAGATATATATATAGATAGAGAGATAGATAGATAGATAGATAGATAGATAGATAGATAGATAGATAGATAGATAGATGGATAGATAGATAGATAGATAGATAAATAGATAGGTAGGTACATCTAGCAGAAATTAAGGCAGAGAAACAGAGAGATTAGAAAGGAGAGAAGAGGAAGAGAGAGATACATAGATTGATGGATAGATAGATCGAGAGAGAGAGAGAGAGAGAGAGAGAGAGAGTCTGAGAGATATATATATAGAGGGAGAGTTTGAGCGAGATGGGTCATTACAGTGGTTCGAAGAGAGATGTTCGCCATCAAAGAAACGTAGGATCGATTGTGCGGGTAGGATTCATGATGAAGTGACCCGCCGCTCTCTCCTAGTGACAAATGGTCATTTTTCTCTTGGCAATAAGTAAATCAAAGCATACGGGATTGCCCAGTCATGATATATCCGACCGCTTGCTATAATAACGATGTGTTGGTTAGTTGATGGCTTTCGCGTATATAGATAGCACCAGATGTCACCACCAGCAAATTTTAGGTTCTATCCATTTCAAACCAAAACTTTCATGACAAGTAACCTTTTTGCTACGCAGAGGTTAACGACACTAGTAACAGTATACTGACACCGGGCTATTCTATTTTAGCACTGTTGCCATAATTCAAACCGTAGGCCAGGCAGGGTAGCTGTAAAGGCTTTGTCATATCTTAGGTATCTGCACCATGGCTGAGAAGGTAGAGAGTTTATCTTGGAACCGGTATGGTGTGGGTTCGAACCATGGTACCATGACCGCTTCATACCTCGGACGATAAAATAGTAGCTGTCCACACTGGCACGGGGCGTTACGGGAAAAGTGTTGAGACTGGTTGCCCCGAGGTCACTATACTGTGACTGGACTGGGTGAGATATTTGAGCAAGTCCTCCATATATCTCTGTGTGGCAGCACGTTAACTTAAGCGATCTCCGTCTTTGATGTGACCTACATTATCGCAGGTTTTAAACATAACCAACCAACGTCTTCGGTATGGCGTGGCCGAAGTTCGAACGCCCGAGGTACCAATTCAGAGGACGCTCTGTAGATAAAGACTTAAAATGTGTGTGATGATAGTATCATAGCGTTCACTTAAAGGGGGCAAAAGTGAAAATCGTTCATTAACTGTTGCTGGTACTATAAAAATATGTTGAGACACTAAATAATACACCCTCTTTAGCAGTAGTGGTAAAAAGCGGTTGCTAGGTGCATTTATAGGCTCATAATGCACGCTGCATATTGGCACCGTAGCAACGAGAGAGGCCTTGAACTTCGTGACGTTGACAGTGACGACATAATTAGACGCACAAGAATACAATCAAAATGGTTTGTCTTATCATGGCATATTCTATTAATTAAGGGTTCAATGAAATCATTGCTCAGTTTCTGAAAATATTCCAGATATGTCTTTGTTGCCTGTATTGTAAATTTTTTTTAACGGGGGTGTAATAAAATAATTTTTTAACTTGTATTGGTTTTCGGCACTTGTTCTTGATAATAGCACCCCCAAAGTCGTGCTATGGTGAAGAACTCGGTGCCAAAAACCAATACAAGTTTTAAAAAAAAGTCAAAGTTTGTATAATAAATCACGCATGTCCTAGCTTGTGCAATATTCTCGATCTGTCCTTCTACACCTCTTGTTCTTTTCATTCACTTTTCAATGCGTCTGTCATTATTCAAGTGATCACATAGTATCTAATACTACATCTCTGAACTCAACTTTTTACGGTAACTAAATTGATAATATCTTAAACCGCGTCTCTGCACTGAAAGCCATTTGTAGCTTATCTGTGAAAAGATCGAAAAAAAGAAGTTTATGACCTTTTTATCATGAGAGTTCTCCAGCAAGAAAGATAAGAACACGATTTAGATATTAGAGACTGACATTCAGGAGAGCTATTTACCGGATCGGTAGCTCAGTAAGTAGAGCATCAGCCTCGGAACTGGTGGGTCGTTGGTTCCGACATCGGTCGTGTAAGATTATAAACCCAGGATTTTAGCTGCTCTTACGTCAGGCAGTCGGCGTTTTGTAAACAGGGTTGGCCCGATGTCATTATATTGTGACTGGATAAATTATGATTTATTCAAGTGAGCCCATCCTTTATGTATGGCAGCATATTATTTTGTCTTTTATTAATTGATCTACAGTGTGTTTCAAAAGAGGCGTCAAACAGGCAAACCCAACTAAACAAACATCTTCTTCATCAAGAAATGTGTCAAAGATTTCTCTAGTAGCCTAGTAGGTATGTACAGAAAAAAGAGCGTTGTTTCTTTAATGAATTACGCAGAAAAATCAACGTCTGGACACACTCTCACGTGTACTACTGATTGGGCTATATTACCAGTAATAATACCTATGATCTTTCACACCATCTTCACCATCGCATTTTTCTTGATGAGGAATGTTGTACTTGGTTTAGTAGATGGGGGGAATCGATTGAAAATTCAATCTGCTGCACCTCCCACCCCTGAATCCCTTGGGTTCAACAGGCACAGGCAATCGGTGGCCGACTAACGAGCTTCATTCCAAGTACTGTCATTTATTTGGTCAAAATTATGTTTTTTTGAATTACACGTGATGTGTTATGGAACATATTTATCACTGAGGATGAACGCTGTTCCAAGTTACTGTACTCTGCACGTTTATTCATGAAGTGCAATAATTATAAGATAAGATAAGATAAGATAACTTTATTGATCCCTCAACGGGGAAATTATTTTACAATGTTACATACAGACATGGGATGCGCCATAAGACAGGAAACAATAAAATGAATAGGCAAAAATAAATCAATGATGTCACGTGCGCTGCTGGTGGGTATAGGTCACGTGTTGCAATTGAGTTACTATAGGCAGGAAACGAATGACTGTAGTTAAAGGAGAAGCTTAACTGCTGATTTAGAAGAATTGATGAAGTATTGATCGAGAGTACATTCCTTTTTGTAGTAGGATAAATAGTTCTGGGACCGATATCATGTCGAGTTTAATGATCGATCAAAGCATGAGATTAATGTGATTCAAAAAGTGAGCTAAATTCAGAATTCAGAACTGACATGGTCCCGAAAGCCTTGGCATTGTGTCAATCCATTGAAATCTTATTTAGATATCTGGTATAAGACCTGGCAATTCTTGAAGATTGTGATGCAACTAGTTTGATTGGAAACAACCTTAGCATTGAAAGGGTTAAGTGCAAATGATACAGCCGTGGTTCAAGCTCCCAACCCACCGGCTAGAGGCGGACGCTCTACCTTTTGAACTACGTAGCAGGTACGTTTTTGATGTTTTGGTTTTTTGAAGAAACTAAGATGCGCGGGATGGTTACGCAACATATCACCTTTCAGTTTGGGTGATCGATTTCAACCTGTGACGCTTTGATTATTCTTATTTATCATTCCCTCGAAAAACGGCTCTAGTGTTCACGATTGAGCTTTTTTTAAAACTCATGATGGACCAGCGTCCTTTGCGGATGTGGCAACCATAGGATGTTCCTTTCCACTCGTCAAAAAGGTCATCGATCAAAATGGTTTCCCAGTGTTCATTCGAGGAATATCGCTAAAGCTGCGGACAGTGACATGTAGTCTTTTTCGCCAAATATAGCAACAAATTGTCACTGCTCTTAGAATACATCTATGTGTATCATTGTTGTAAAGTAGATAAGTAGGAAATCTAGACAGGACAATTGGGGGCGCAGAAGCTAATCAGAGCATCAGACTGTTGTGCTGAAGGTCCTGGGTTCAATCCCCTTCAGAGGCGAAATTTTTTTTCTGGGACCAGAAAACCCCACTGTCGACACAGCAGTAAAATGGGTACCTGGCCCTCCATACAGCAGTGTCTTTGTCCTACAAAGAAATTGTAACACGCTTAACAGGCGCTTGTCTTGTCCTATGTGTTTCAATGTCTGCTGTTGGCCGGGGAAAGTAAAAACTGTGAAGCGCAATGAGCACAATTCGCGGATATCAACGCTATATAAACCTTTACTTTTTTCTTTACTTTCAATTTCGAAAAGATAAACCAAATATTGTGTTACTCATATGTTGTGTACAGGTTCAAATGGATATTTTGTGTAACTTTCTGTGAGTGCATTGATGCTTTAGGTAAGCGAGCACATATTTTCTTTGAGGGCCTGATGGCCAATAGTGGTGCAGCACAAAACCTGGGATGAGGGGAAGAGGACAAAACCTGGGATGAGGGGAAGAGGACTGAGCTCCATAGCTAACAGCAGCATAGTATTTTTTCCCTGGACAAGGCAATTGGCTCTTATTGTCTCACTCAACCAAGGCGTCAAATGGGCAGTGGCGGATTTACCTATAGGACACAGTGGACACTGTCCCCCCAACTGTATAAAACAGAATTTCATCTACATAATAT
>JAUEKZ010193206.1:0-12045 GCA_031471865.1 Melibe leonina | reverse complement strand
CAGAAACGGCTAAGAATATTTGGAAGTTTGCGAACGACTTTTATTCTTACAGAAGTAATCTATATCTAATCGTTAATCTGTGATTCATATTGCAAAATCGGGAACTTTGGTGACAGATTTGAAGGATCTTATTTTGCAATGAGTCATATCTTCTTTATCTTTTTTTACCATGGCTCATGATATTTTGCTCTTTACCGTAATTTTAAAAAATGGATAAAAGACCCGCATAAAACCATATAAATAATGAACCACTAGGTTGTACTATTGAGTTTAGTTATAGCGATCCAGCTGGCGAAAAAAGACAAAAACTCAAGTCCTTTATCACCTCCTAACTGGCCAATGGAGCAATAACGTATCTCGGTTTGTGTAGCATTAAACAGGCACATTGTGGTAATGGTTGTCACCCTCTGGATAGGACACTGATCTATCTCAGATTACTTCCATCAAACCAAATTAAGGGTTTGGTACCCATTTCACACTTGGGCGGGATGAGGCAATCGGAGTAAATTTCCTTGTCCAAAGGGAAAAACTGCATGAAGTGTTGCTGGTCAGAATGGAGATCAGTCCTGCGTTAATACCAGTTTGGCCACCTTTTATTTTATTTTTTTGTGTGGATTTTTTAATGTTATTTTTGGGTAGGAACGGGGGGGGGGGGAGGGAGGTGGGGAAGCTTCGCAACAGAATCAATCCAATTACTTCTTATTAGGGACAACTCTGCTATTCTTAGGGGGACTGTCTGTCTGTTGCTGTTAATATGTAATACAATCAAGAGTTATTCCTCTTCTTTTTATGTTCTGGGAGTCCGTAAAAGTGCTGGACAACTTATGGCCAGAGAGTGTCTAAGAGGTGCCAGATTGTTTGAACAAGCCCGGTAATATACTGTCAGGTTTATTCGGGCCAGATCATAATTGGCCAGAAAGGATAGTGACGTCATGAGGATTTGGGATAAGACAAGTATGTGGACGTTGGTGCTTTGGTGTTTTCATGTGCGTAACTAGAGAAATGCGGCGCGAAAACTCAAAATAAAAAGCCGGAGGCACCGCTACCTTTATTTTTATTACAGTATGAATTCAAAGTTGCGGAATGAAAACACGGCGGTGCCAGTATGTGTGGGTTTCCTCAGAGATTGTGGTGTACTTAGCTTCTGATCTGTCTTTGCGGGCGTATCATAACCCTTTACCTAGACATCAACATCTTCGTGATGTGTTTATTCCTATACCAGATAAATTTCAGATTTCAGTGAACTGAAGTATTACGCCAGTTTTAACGGGAATTTAATTTATCTGGTATGAGAACTTGTAAATTTTGAAGATTTTGCCTGTTCTGTGCGGTTGAAATCAGATCCCCGCTGTGAAAGAGATAATATTATATTATACGTTACAAGTTTAGGTAGAAGTTATTAGCAGTTGTCTTGCTGGGCGCTTAGCATTATGGGAAAAGTGCTAAAACTGTTTGGCTAGATGTCAGTATATTGTTACTTGTTGAGAGATTTGAGTGAGCCCGCCGTTGATCTCTGTGTTAAAGAACGTCAACTTCTATAGAAGGATGTGATCTGGATTGTGTGAAAAGGGGCGATATACAGTCAATAAATATCCAATTAAAGTAGTAATAGTGATCGGGATTTTTTTTTAAATTGAAAAGGAATATTTTACTGAAACCAGTATTATATTATCTAGTTAAACGACAGACAGAAATACAGACAGACATACAGACAGGCACTACAGACAGACCCTACATAGTGACAGACAGATTGAATTGAAAATGAATACTTGACTGAAACCAGTATATTATCTAGTTAAACGACAGACAGATTTTCAGCCAGGCACTACAGACAGACAGATAGACAGATAGACAGGCAGACAGACAGACAAACAGACAGATAGCGAGAGAGGCATATGGACGGACAGAAAGATTTACACTTTTTAATGGAATCGGTAGACCTCTATGTATCTTTTTCCGCAACGTGTACAGTTTCCTCATGTCTTGTTATCAAAAGCCTTTATTCTCCCCATTGTTTTAGCCCTTTATTTCATCACCAAATCCGTTTACTTACTACTTGGTCTTATTTGCGGTCGTTTCTTTACCATCAAAATACTCTGGAAATACCTGATAACCTTCTTCTGCCGTTTGAAATGTTGATTCCAGACGGATTGCGTTTTAGATAAAATCTAGTTTTCTGGATATAATTTGTTTATTCTTTAGCGAATAATAAAGGAGTGAAGTTTCAATGGTTGCCACTGGAAAAATCGTTTTAGGTTTCGTGATTGGATACTGAATTGTGGAACTATCTAGATATGTTTCAAACCAGTCGCGTTTTATTTGTGAATTAACAGTGAAATTATCAAATTGAATTATTACAACTACTTCAACATAAAAAAAACACAAGCAAACCGACAACAACCAACCAACAAAATTATGTGCTGAAGTACATTGATTAAATCCTGTCTGTGACTCTCAGAAAGAAAAAAAACAAGAAGGAAATAAAACTGAAAGAAAACAAGCGCAATGTCTTTCGCCAAGGCTGCCAGCAAATTTCGTAAAGCCAGTCGGAGGATTAGTGACCCCATCGAACTCAGCAAAGGGGAGTCAGTGGCGTCTGGGGGCGGTAGCAGCAGTGGCGGAACGGGCGGCACCCAATTGTCTGACGATGCGCCCGCCTTCCCCTCGGGGCGATCCTTCTCCATCGCCCTGTCCCGCGTCGCCAACATCAAGAAACTTGTGGAGTGAGTATCGTAATGCTACAAAAACTACTACTACTACTACTTTTACTATTACGACTAACCACTACTACTTTTACTATTACTACTAACCACTACTACTACTATTACTGCTGCTACTTCTAATACTATTACTACTGCTACTTCTATTTCTAATACTATACTACAACTACTACCACTACTACTACTATTACTGCTACTGCTGCTACTTCTACTACTACTACTACTACTACTGCTACTTCTACTACTACTACTACTACTTCTACTACTGCTACTACTACTACTACTACTGCTACTACTACTACTACTACTACTACTACTACTACTATTACTACTGCTGCTGCTACTTCTACTACTACAACTATCATTACTACTACTACTGCTATTACTACTACTGCTACTACTACTACTACTACTACGACTACTACTGTTGTTGCCGTTGTAACTTTTCGTACGTCTTTATCTACTCCACAGTAGACTGTAGCCTAACTAATAAAACGCCACGTTGAAATGAGTCTCACTTGAAATTATATGTAGTGCAGATTCGAGATAAAGTCAAAGAAAGCAGAAAAGTGCTCATAGCAGGATCGAACCCTGGAACGGCTACGGCACCCACCTACTCCCTAGATAACTCCTTTCTGGATAACATTACGTCACTGGAAAAAAATATATAAAGCAGTCATTCGAACCATGCCCTTTGGTAACCATTACAAATGAGCCATGCTTATACTTATAAATCGTGAGTCGAAAGCGAAAACACGCTGGTAAATCAACTTGGGGAAAGGGGAGCAACTATGTAAAATATTTGTTGATGGCAGGATTAATTGAGTTGTCTCCCTTTGATTTGTGTGGCGCGCGTTTGTGAGAGTGTGTTTGTGTGTGTTTGTGTGTGTTTTTGTATGTGTTTGTGTGTGTGTTTGTTTATGTGTGTGTGTGTGTGTGTTTAGTGGGATTTTCCCCCCTTCCTTTACCTATAGCGTATTCACATCAATACCCACATTACTCCTTTGTGTTATTTGAAAGATGGCGCTCTGTCCTTCTCCTCCAGTGTTGGTTACAGTTACAGTGGTTTTGATAGAGGTTGTTTTGACTTGAGTTTGTTTGGCTTGTTTGTTGTTTTTAAATATAAACTTATAATTGGAAAGGGGCCTGGAGTGGGGAATATCCATCATCTATATTTTTTTGTAGTCTGTTTCTCATTGCAGCTTAAGACAGGCAAGTACCAATGCATGCATTTTCCCTATCCATACCAGGGTAATGAGTGGTGAGACGTGATGTCTCATGTCCTATCATATGGAGTCTGGTAGGAGAGAGTAAGAGAGAGAGAGAAGGCGGTGAGGGAGAGAAAAAAAGCAGAAGTTGAAGAGGAAGAAGGAGAAGAAGAGGAAAAAGAAAGCAGGGGGTAAAAGAGAGAAGGGGGAAAGGAAGAGAGAGGGGGAAGAAAAGAAGGGGAGGGGGAGAGAGAGAAAGAGAGAAGAGAGAGAGAGAAAGTAAGAGAGAGGTGGGAAGAAAGAATGAGAGAGAGAGAGAGAGATAGACAGATAGACCTACAGAGAGAGAGAGAGATTAGAGAGAGAGACAGACAGACAGACATACATACAGAGAGAGAGAGAGAGAGAGAGAGAGAGAGACAGAGACAGACAGACAGACAGAGACAGAGAGAAAGAGAAAGAGAAACATCTTTGCAATAATATTTCATAATGTACAAAAATGATTCTCAAGATGACGTGGGTCATTCAGTACCACAAGAAACTTTTTTTCCCGATAATTTGATGATTCACTTTATTGTGTATTCGTACCCATTCGGAATTCAAACAAAATGGAGGGAAAAAATGGAAGCTAAAAACTCAGCTGTGTCAATTGAAAAATAAGTTAGTAAAAAATAAAACATAGATACACATAGTGTGGGAGAGAGAGAGGGAGAGAGAGAGAGAGAGAGAGAGAGAGAGAGAGAGAGTGAAAGAGAAAGGTAGAGAGAGAGAGATGGGGCAGGGGTGAATGAGTGGGTGAGAGTAGCAGGATAACGGAGGGGGGGGGGGTGGTGGGGGTTCTCACCGGTCTGTCTGTGGCTCCATCGGGATCAGTTACCCTCCGGTTGTCTGCCCTTCCTGTGCGGGATTAGGTTGCAGACTGATCGGTTTAACTTCCGTTCTGGGTACTCTAATAGGGAAAGTATCCATCCAACTTTACGTCATAGCGACAACCATGACGTAATGGTGGTAGACACCCCGTCTCGCCTCTGCGTCATTGCCTCGTCATAATTTCATTGTAAGCCTTTACGTAAAAGCCCTTCAGACGTAGCAACTTACAAACAACAAGCCTCCTGCTAGTTCGGCATGGGAGAGGGGGAGAGGGTTGGGGCAGTGCTTAGAACACAAGGAAATTTAGATTATTTGCTTTTGATCCTCGTTTTGTATTATTATTATTATTATTATTATTATTATTATTATGTTTGAATATAAACAAATCGACAGATTGATAAATTAATACATTAGTGCTCTTAAATATAGCGCAATTCCCCGGTCGAGGGTGCCAATATGCCTTTTACAAGAGCATCCAAAGTATACGATTGATGTATTGCATAGGACGAAAACAAGGTGTCTTATAGGCACAGTAGTTTCTGGGGGGCTGGAGGGGAGGGGGGAGGGGGGGGGCTGGAATAGTTCTCTAAGGCAGGTGACACATCAGAGATTAACGCCCATCTCAGACATGACTGTCTCTGCCACCACAGGCGTCGAACTCACGATCCCTGAAAGGACGAAAGGCACTGAGTGTACCCACACACAATACATTATACCACACAATCCGGCAAGTATCTTTGAGATGATCGAATGTGGAAGCTGGGCTTGGATTGCGCAACATCTACTTCTCTTCTTCTTCTAATTAAGATAAGAAGATAAGATAAGATAAGATAAGATAAGATAAGATAACTTCATTGATCCCTCAACGGGGAAATTATTTTACAATATTACATACAGACATTGGGATGCGCCATAAGACAGGAAACAATAAAATTAATAGGCAAAAATAAATCATAAACATAACTGATTAGATAAACAAATAAAAACAAATATATAATATAATGAATAACAGATAAAACAAAGAATTTCATTAAGGCCTTGGGTGTAAAGTGTTCAAGATCGAAATTAGCCGGCTGCACGCATTTCAACATGGCTGGTTAGGGACTTCTTAACTATAGAGTGATTTTTTTTAAATCAGCTACTACATGATGTGTTATGGGAATCTGAAATCATGGGTTTTCTTTCTTTATGTTTATATAGCTTCTTATTGTGATATCAAATGCCTGACACGTTTGTTTTGGTTTATCATCATTATTATTGATACAAGCAACCCCGTTACAGCTTCACTGTAAATATAAGATAATGATAAAGTGGAGGCTTATATAGCGCGATATCCACGAGTGCTCATCGCCCTTTACACTTTTTACTTTCCCTGGCCAACAGCAAACATCGAAACACATAGGACAATACAAGCGCATGTTAGGCGTGTTACAATTTGTTTGTGGGACAAAGACACTGCTGTATGGAGGGCCAGGTACCCATTTTACTGCTGGGTCGACAGTGGGGTTTTCTAGTCCCGGAAAAAAAATTCGCCTCTGAAGGGGATTGAACCCGGGACCTTCAGCACATCAGTCTGATGCTCTACCAACTGAGCTATTGCGCCTCCAGATAGTAGATCTTGTAGTAGTATGTCAAACACCTACTATTGGTTGTGTCTTTTTTTTAACTCATGAAAATTGACATAAAGGTGTGTGTCGACTGGTAGGTTTTAGGAATAGAAAAATAGAATGGAAAAGTCTTGGGTGTTTCAATTGGTGCGGTTTTGGAATCACACCAATAGAAACACCCAAGACTTTTCCATTCCTAAAACCTACCAGTGGACACACTCCTTAAAGCGTGTGCCAATATGGTTAGTAGAGCGGCTAACTTGAAACATTGGAGCCTCGTTTTAGTCAGTAGAGGTTAGCTCCCTTGATTTAGTTCTATTATCAGCTCCAGATACCAATGATGACTGAATGTGTATTCACCACCAAGGTCAAAACGATGTCCGCAGTGAATGGACCGATTGGACAGAACATGAATGAAATTAGCTTAAAAGTTTTTAACGAAAACTATGGCCAGTACCCATAACTTAAAACATAGTGTTGCGGTATTGTATTTTCATTTGGATCACATTTTTCATAAAAATATATATTTTAAAATTTTGTCGGGGGTTTTTTTGTTATGTAGTTTTTGAGAATATACTGTCCTCAAAATTGTCCTCAGCTCCATCAGTATGTAGATTAATATAATTATTTTCCTATAATTATTATTGATAGTGTTTGCATTATCTACAGCAGATAGATGAGTAACGTAGCTACATAGATTTTTTTCTACCACAAATCCAGAATAAAATACAATACATCTGGCAAAGTTAGAACTCTTTGAGTTTATAATAATATATTGAATTACTAGTAGAACGCAAGGCTCAAGGAACAACATGGCGTCCGAAATAAGACATTATCATTATTCTAGAGTTCTATTCTACCTCTTCACCTATGCGACTGTGTCGATATATAGTACCAAGTCAAGCCAGATTAATGCAGGCGACCAATAACTCCTTAACTGCCTGCCGAAATCTGCCCAATAATTATTTTGCTGGCGGCATTCAAATAGATACATGAGGGAAAGGCAGAGGGAAAGGCAGAGGGAAAGAGAAGTATGTCCCTCCCCCTGCTCCTCCTTCTCCGTCGTCCACTGTCCCTTTGTGCCGCAGCCGTTAATCCTGCGATTCAATATTGAATTCCACATTCTCCAGCCAGCCTTACGGACTGTGGCGTGTGGTAAGGGGAGACAAGCTGTCTGTCTTTAACTTCCGCCACCTTCCTCTAAGGATAAATGACCCAACACACAATGGGGTCTTTTGTTGTGCTGGCTTACACTATTCTCTCTGTCAGTCATTAACAATTTCCCCGCCACCCACCAACCGTCACATTGACAGCATTTTGCTATTACTATTCCTGAAATTGTTAAGAGTAAATCTTCCGTACCTGTCGGTCTTGTCGCTCAGATACATGTATTGACATACAGTCAATGCTACTAGCTTTGCATATAGCAGACAGCAATTTGTTTGTTATATTATCTACTTTCAGTTGAATTTTTCTTAAGGAGCATAACCATTGGTCAAAACAGTTTGTAAAGCGTCGAGTTAGGTTTCATCTTGGAACACAAAACAATTTTGATAGTTATCTATAACTCATGAAATATTTCTATAAGCACATCATTCCAGTTCTAATAGTAGCGTGTGTGTTGTGTATGTGCAGTGTCTATTGACAAAAATCGTTCTGATGGCACGAAAAACGTCCTGAGATTGTGGTTATTGTGGTGGAGATTATCTATTTCACATTGCGGATATTAGAAAATTCGGTTATCAAAACTTGATTTCGTTCACCCTCCCCACGTCCTGACCATCCCAATAGAACGTGAACGCTGTTCTTATTTCTCCGATTCGTCTTGTGAGTTCTTTCCACTGTGCTCATCTCATTGCGCCAGTCATGAAGGAATAATCATTGTATCCTGAAGATGTTCTAAAGCTTAACGTCACGTCCATTACTAAGATGTGTCTGTCACCCGAGGGAAATTATAATTAATCTGTGTTGTGTATACAAACATCAAAATAGACTGTTTTTATAGTTACATGCAGGTAATGTTTGATGAGATAAGATAAGATGAGATAAGATGAGATGAGATAAGATAAGATAAGATAAGATAAGATAAGATAAGATAAGATGAGATAAGACAAGATAAGATAAGATAAGATGAGATAAGATAAGATAAGATAAGACTAGATAGTTTTATCAATCCCCTAAGGGAAAATTATCTTAAACTTGATTAAAGGTCACTTTACATACATTACAAAGAGATACGTCATAAAACAAAAAGCAGAGATACACAAGGTATGATAAAACAGATAGAAAAACGTTTGATACAAATAGAAGAGGAAATTAGCCGATAATAACAATAATAATAATTCATTTATATAGCGCTGTTGCCTTCCACTCGAAAAGTGCTCAGGGGCGCTTTACAATCAAAAATGTTTAAAAGACGACACACAACACACTCAAGGACGCACACCCCCCCCCCCCTCCCCCTTCGTACATAAACAGACACACTCACATGTTATCTAGAATGAACTGAGCACAATAATGTAGGGGGAAAAAAACCAAAAAAAAACACACACAATCATACACACCAATATACACATACACCTCACCAAAACATCTCACCAATGGTCATACAGGACAAAGAAGACCTTACACTGAGCCAAATTTCTAGATACACAAGTTAATGTACACACACACGTACACACACACACACACACACACACACATTCTCTCTCTCTCTCTCTACACCCCCCACCCCCACCCAACACACACACACCTACACACACGAGCGCCATTATACCTCCAGATAAAATAATTAATTACGTGAAGTAAATAAATTCATAAATATTTAAACAATAAAATAAATAGACAAAATAAATGTATAATAAGACAGTAAATGACATTAGTTTAGGGCCTTGTCTTTTAAATTAACAATCAACAGAAGTCAAATTTTATTCAAATTACGATACTAATCAGCACATTTTAAAGTCTTCATTTCTATTCCAATCGAAACTCAATTTTTTTTGTTCAAGTTATCATCTTTGTTAAATTATATCTAGTATATATTAACATTTGTATTTTTATTGTTTGCAAAATGATTACAGTCAATAGAGAGTAAAATATGATATATATATATATATATATATATTGTACTATCTCTCTATATATAGCATTGACTTACGAAAGTGATGATTGTAATATCATGAATATCATCGTTATGATGAAAACATCATTGTGAGAATCGCACAAACGTCGTGAGTAGAACCAACAACAGTGCTTATATGACCATAGCAGTTGCAAGCGCCCTAAAACTCTCAACAAACCAAACCAAAAAAGCCAACAGCAACAGTATGAGCACCGAAGCCTCAGGCGGTCTGGTTCCTGGCAAGGACACCCTCAGGATCGTACGGAGCTCCTCCAAGGAGAGTCTATCCATAGACCGCACACACCACCATCAGCAGCACCACAATCACTACCACCACCACCAGCAGCAGCGGCAGGACCCGAACCCTCCCTCATCGCGTCACCTTGGCGGTGCCCGTGGCCCATCCTCCGCTTGGAAACGTCTTAATGATAATCAGCAGCTGTCCAAGAAGGTTATGGTCATGGCCGCCATGAGGTAGGAGGTTATTATCATATTGTGGACTGATAATGACAGTAAGAGATGAGATAAACTTAAGAGAATATGCAGTGCAGAAACGAGACAAAGCCAAGGAAAGCAGAAACATGGAGAAACAGAAAAAAACAGAAAAATATTTTTCCGGAGTGGGGTTCGAACCCGGGACCCAGCTACGCACCCATCGCCTGGCCGGCAGCACGGACGGCGAGCTAACCACTTGAGCTATCCGCTCTTGTGATTCCCAGTGCTTGCTCCCCACCTCAATCATTATCTAATGACAGTAAGGTGGGGGGCAAGCACTTGAAATGAGTCAAACTTGAGACAATATGCAGTGCAGAAACGAGACAAAGCCAAAGAAAACAGAAAAAATGGAAAAATAGAAAAACCAAAAATTGACTAGAGTGGGGTTCGAACCTGGGTCCCAACTACGGCACCAATCGCCTGGCCGGCAGCACGAGACATCAAGCTAACCACTTGAGCTTACCAGCTCAATCTGTAGTACTTGTGCCTTGAGTCAAAATATTCACAACGACTCTCGTCGCATTGTACAAAACACACACAATTGTGTGATGATGTTATTGAGAGGGGGAAAATTGATTAACACACTTCTCATTTGTGGTTGCTAGCATGTTGTCATTATGACGTCAATGCATACGGACTATATACTGTATTTACGATGCGTTGAGTCAAACTATTCATAACAATGCCCGCTTTGTGTGATGGTGTTATTGAGAGGGGGAAAATTGATTAACACATTTCTCATTTGTGGTTGCTAGCATGTTGTCATTATGACGTCAAATGCTTACGGACTCTAGACTGAACTTTCGATGCGTTGAGTCAAACTATTCATAACAATGCCCGCATTGTGTGATGGTGTTGTTGAGAGGGGGAAAATCAACAAACACTACCTACTCATTTGTGGTGTATGTTGTCATTATGACGTCAATGCATACTGTCTATAGACTGTACTTACGATGCGTTGAGTCAAACTATTCATAACAATGCCCACATTGTGTGATGGTGTTGTTGAGAGGGGGAAAATCAACAAACACTACCTACTCACTTGTGGTGTATGTTGTCATTATGACGTCAAATGCACACGGTCTACAGACTGTAGTTAAGATGCGTTGATAAATTCATAAAAATTCCCGCATTATTCTAACACACACAATTTGTGTAATGATGTTATTGAGAGGAGAAAAATTGAACATTTCTCACTTGTGGTTGCTGACAAGTCATTATGACGTCAAACGAATACATTCTATAGAATGGTAGACTCTACTCTTGCGTTGAGCCAAACTATTTAAAACGATGCCCGCATTGTACTAAAACACACCATTAATTGTGGGATAGTGTCTTTGGATTGGGGGGGGGGGCGTGGGGGGGAACTACCTACGGTACTTATTTTGTTGCTGGCATTTTGTGATGATGACGCCAAGCACAAAATGGGTCTATGTTCTACACATTCATTGAACTTTAGACCATAGTCACAGGTAATGACAAAGTATTTACATTTTACATTTTGACAGCGACAATAATAAACATCATAGACTACTCATAACAAACCAGCCTTTTACTCCAGCGACACGTATGTGTCACTTACTAAAGCGTCCTAAAAAGAGTAAGCTAGAAGATTGTTCATCTGACAGACTGATGTTTGATGCTTCAATAGGAAATCATCCAAGTTGTCCAAGTTAGATAACTCCCTTGCCCCAAAGGAGAATACAATATACCAAGACAGGATTCAAACCAGTCGGTCCTATTCCTAATCATTGGGGTTGCCAATGCAATGCCTTACCCCAAAACCAAAAATGCCTAAACGTCAGCGTAAACTCTCATTTTGTTCTCTAAGTCTTGGCTCGTCCATCGATTATACCAGGCCTACGTCATTCATATTTCGAAATGATTATTTGTGCATCAGAATAACCACTAAAGAAGAACTCTTTGGAATAAATGTTTAAAGAAATATATATATATGTGTGTGTGTATGTGTGTGTGTGTGTGTGTGTGTGTGTGTGTGTGTGTGTGTGTGTGTGTGTGTGTGT
>JAUEKZ010193184.1:0-12047 GCA_031471865.1 Melibe leonina | reverse complement strand
ACCCAGCAGTAAAATGGGTACCTGGCCCTCCATACAGCAGTGTCTTTGTCCCGCAAACAAATTGTAACACGCCTAATAACAGGCGCTTATCTTGTCCTATGTGTTTGAATGTTTACTGTTGGCCAGGGAAAGTAAAAAGTGTAAAGCGCGATGAGCACAATTCGTGGATATCAGCGCAATATAAGCCTCCACTTTTAACTTTTTTTTTAACAAAAAGGGGCGCGTTGGGGGTGCGGGGGGGGGGAGATCAAATTGAAATGGACCACTGAGCCTGTGGTAAAGGCTAAAAAAATTAATATTTAATTTCAAGACATGAAAAAGACAAAGACCAAAAAAAAAATATTTAAAAACACACAATAAACGTTTCGGCCTAAGGCCTTCTTCAGAACAAAACAACTAAAATCACAACATAAAACAAAAATATTGCAAAATTAAGACTCTGAAAGACTTTTTTTTTGTGAAGTCTGTAGATATTTGGCAATCTTTTCGTTTTCTGGTGTGACTGCGAGGCTATCCACTTGGCAACACGCTTAGACTTTCTATTCACGGTGTCTAAGTCTAATGGTGCGTACCGCATATGAGGAACCAAGCGAGCGAGACACGATCATTCGATTACAATCATCCTCATATCCTGCAGTATTATTTCCGTCATCCTTCATCCTACCGCATCGGCTCCATCGTTAATTTCATCGATATTTTCCTCTCAATTTGACCTTTATTCTTATTGTATCTAATAAATTACATTTTTTTAGTTGCAAAGGAATGAGTTTGTTTTTGTGTTGTATTTATGATTAAATTTCTAACATTTTGGTGTAAAGTACATTGCTGTATGTTTATTAGATCAAAAGTTATGCTGTTTTTTCTATTCTGAAGTGGTGTCTCGGGCGGCAGAATTTCCCTTTTAAAAATCACTATATATTGAACAAGAAAAATATTCATAACTTTTGAACTAATGAAGATATTTACAAAATTCAAAGAGTATTATTGATAAGAATTGAATTCGCATCAGTTAGATTAATTTATATTATAGGCTTCTACATGAAGTTTGAATTTTTTACAAAACTGCCTATTACAACCTCAAGTGTCCCCTACAGAGAAGCACAGTTGTACTTGGGTAACTTACTATCGGTTTGAACAAAGAAAAGAAACTCGCTAATATTTAATATCATTATCTATTTATATATTTTGTTATCAATCCGCTTGTTCTAGATTCAGTAAGATAATGCAGTTCAGTCAGTGGGTATTCAATTCAATTATAAAGTTATCTTTGCGTTCGTTTTCACCTGAGCGTTCAAGTAACAAAGACTTTAGAAGAGTTAGACCTTGTGTTTTTGGTCATGTGACCGGTCCGACTAGGAGACAAACAAAAATATGGCGTCAATTAAGGTCATTGTTTACGTACATAATTTATTGCATATGAGGAACCAAGATGGCGGACACTTGAGGTTGTAATCGAATGATCGTGTCTCGCTCGCTTGGCTCCCCATATGCGGTACGCACCGTTAAGACACCGTGAATAGAAAGTCTATGGTCTATAAATAACTTCTAATGTCTTAAGGTGTGTGTCCACTGGTAGGTTTTATTTAGGAATAGAAAAACGGAATGGAAAAGGCTTGGGTGTGTCAATGGGTGCGATTTTGGAATCACACCAATTGAAACACCCAAGACTTTTCCATTCCGATTCACTATTCCTAAAAAAACCTACCAGTGGACACACACCTTTAGGATGGAATGCATCGTTCAGATCCAACTTGGAGAAAAATGGCGCTTCATTTAGCTTTTTTACGTGTACATACCATCTTTCAATGCCGTAAATAGCTGGGGTCCCCCCCCCCCCCCCCTCTTTCTCTATACAACATGTATTGCCTTCCACATGTCTACAACTAATTGAAAGTCTAATGTCTAGATCTTCTAGGGCCGGGGTTTCATGACGAGAGACCAAAGCTTAGTCCGAGACTATGTCCTAAATTTGGCACGATTTCGGTACGGAGGGAATTTTTGTTTTAAAAATTTTTAGCGGTCAAAATATAGAAAGCAGGGAGCCTAAATTGAACTAAATTTAGAACTTATCCTCGGACTAAAATCTAGTCAAGTCTCGTGTCATGAAACCGGCCTAGAGTGTCTTTGGTAAGTTCACACGGTTTGTCTATAGTAGTCTTTATCAGTGTTTTTAAAATATTTTTTGGACACTTCTTCAATCACGGTCGGTCGGTTCTTCGTTTTCCCACCTGGGTGTAGAGATACGGTCAGTGGCTCAGTAGGTAGAGCAATTGCCTCAGAACTGACAGCTTGATGGTTCAAACCCCCGACCACGTCACAGTTTCGTAGATGTTGAAAAGAGATAAGATAAGATGAGATGAGATGAAATATCTTGGGTGCAACTTCCGGATAACGACATAGGCCTCTAGTCCCGATTTTTTTGCTATATAAATATAACATTAGTACGTATAAGCGCCTAGGGCTAAGTAAGATGATAGGCTAGTTAAGTTAAAAGAACAGCGAGAATTTTGACCATGCCAGGGACGTTTCACAGAGAGATTATTTATATTTACAAGGAACAAAATATCTCTAAAAAAGGTGATAAAGAGATGATTTACAGAAAAAAAATCACCTCCCACAATCAGAAAGCAGGACACACTAACAGATAATGGTTACTACTACTACCCATATCATGCACTAATATAGTCCAGGGCGACCCAAGATATTCTACCGCCCTTTGTGTACAAACGTACTCAGTCCTTCTAGATAGCAAGTGACCCTGCTGTTAGGTACCACAGAGTAAAACATGGGAGATGACCACATATTAGGCCAACAGGCAGGACCAAGAATGAGCTAACAGATACAGATAACAGGTGTACATGTATGCTTGTTAAGAGAGTACCGAAGAGAGTGCTGGAAAAAAAAAGAGATGATAGATAAAGCCAAAAGAGAATACATGTGCAACCCCCCTGAATAACAATAACCCCTGGGTAAGAACCTCTTGACCTCCAGTCCCAATTTTTTGGCTATATATTAATATTATTGAAAACCATTGAAAACCCCCGAATAATGAAATGCCACCCCTGGATAACGACATAATTTACTGGTCCCGGCCATGTCCTTATTGAGGGGTTCCACTGTAAACAGAAGTACTGCCCACCTGAGTCACCTTCCAACAGGCCACCAACTTACTACTCTCAACATAAGCAACGTTCATCTAAGTGACTCAAAACTCAAACAATAAAATAAAACTGTTCTGCAAACACATACTAATTCCAAAGAGAACAATAATTTTATTCATGACAATTAATCAATCAATGATCATCATAATGCATCTGACAGAAGATAACAATCTTTGATAATTGAAACGTTTCAACATAAAACGGGCAATCTAGTCCAGACAAGCAGACTCTCACATGAATACAATCAAGTTCTGTCATATGTTGTAGACAGAGACACTAAAGAGGAACCTCTGACACAAGTTACAGGAATTTCCCAACTGAAAATTTTACATGATATTCAAAATCTTTTTATTCGACGTCTTACTTTGAATATAAAACAACTGTCTGTTCTACGCATGATGAATCTTCTTCTCACCCATAAATAGAGATTTTTAAAAAAAAGTCCTTCAGAGCTTAAAAGCCTAAAAAGCCAGAGCTTATCCTATCTCGGTTTCTGTAATGTGAAACGGACAAATGACAATGGTTGCCATCCCTTAAACAGGACACTGGTTTTTCCCAGATTACTTTCCCCCAACCCAAAATTGTGGATTGATAATATTCATTTTACAGCTGGGTGGGGTGAGGCAAGTGAAGTAAATTTTACTTGCCCAAGGAAAAACCGAAGTACCACTGGTAGGAATTGAACCAGGTATCCCCGGGTTCTGTGCTGCGTCCAAGCACGTTTTTATACAGAGCTGACATCACAAACTGCCACACACATTCCCCCCCATACCAAAAAGAAAATTTTTAAAAATTTTAAAAACCCACATAAAATGAATTAAAAAGTAATAGTGCTGCTTTATTTTAGGCAACGATGCCTCTTCCAACTCCACCACATTCAACGTCATAAGTACACACACAAACATTACATTCATTCATTCATTCATTCACTGCCTCGTCAAACTCATCCTCAATATCATTATATATGTACATAGCAATATTACCAAGGCTAAAAAAAAAAGAAAAAGAACATTTTTTAATCTATTTTACACACCTCCACATTATGCGGAATTCAAACATTCATTCATCCATTTACTTCTTCCATTTCTCCTGCTGTTGATAAGAGGTCATAGGTCGACCGCCGACACCACACGTCCCGACACCAACCTTCCCTGTCACGGTGTCTGGCGTGGCAAAGATACTCTTTTTCACGCGTCCTTTGCTGGATTTGGAGAAAGCCTGCATTCACAAAGAGAAAGTAACAGAACTAAACACATATATCATTTTTTTAATCTTCTCATAATTGTCAGTGATGCCAACGCAAAAAGACTAAAAAGGAAGAAAATAAGCCAGATTTACAGAGACAAAGAAGAAAAACAAAAGAACCAAATAGGAGGTAAAGAGAAGAAAATGTCATCAAAAAGGAGGAATTCCTCCTTTGGGAAGAAAACTGGCATCACTGAATTGTGGAGTAATGGTTAAATAAATCTGCAACCAAACTGTCGCCGACAGACTTTGTTTCCACAGTAATTCATGCCTAACATCACTCTTTACCCTTTCACAGCGTGGTCTGATTCTAACCCAACCAAATTATTAAATATTGTTTATACCTACTTGAAAATGAACGTGTTCTTATGTTAGATAATCAAATTTCAGTGACCTGACAGGCTTTTGGCACCAGTCAGTTCACTGAAATCTTATTAATCTGGTATACAAACAGGCAAATCAAGATGAAACATTTTGGTGACCTTAGCATTGAAAGAGTTGAACCAGAGCATAAGAATATCCTTTCCAAAATGAGAGAAATGTTTAAGTAAGCAGACTCTTGCTTTTTATTTAATTATTTTTGGTTGGTGCTGACTAATCTTGCTTTTTATTAGACTGACCTTGACATTGAAGTCGAGCCACTTGTTCTTATCCTGCTCGTGTTCCTCATCCAGCTGTTTCATGCGCTGCGCCTTCTTCTGGGCCTTCTTGCGCTTGTACTCCCTCTGCTCCGCTATCAGGTCCTTCCTGGTGACACAGCAAACAAAACACAACAAATAAATAGATTTATATATATATAGTATCTCATGTACAGAGAGTGTAACCCCGGAATAACGACATCACATCGAATTTCAATGAGGAAACTTGTTTCTATAAAATATACATACAAAACATTGACATTTTTTTTAATCAAAAAGAAACCCATAACCGGGACCAGAAAATTATGTTGTTATCCAGGGGTGTTGTTATTTGGGGGATTTCAATGGTCACTAATATATATAACAAACAAAAAAGATGGGACTGAGGGTCAAAAGGTCTTATCCAGGGGTTCCACTGTATATTACGAGGCTGCCATTTACTTTTTTTTGGACAAGCCTAACAAGTCTAATACTAATAGGTGATAAGTTTACGGTATGAATACATGATGCAAAATGCAAATCACGGACATTTTTAAAAGCAAGGAAAATCTGTGGATCCATGGAAGAGTGGCAGCCTGATATTAACTCATTACCTTGATTATTCTATGCCTACCAGCGCCTGTCATTTTTCATATCAGATGTCTTGTGGAATACAGAACAGACTAGCTTGTTTTAGAACTCGTTTTAGAATGGAAATACAACACACCACAATGGATAATCTAAAATGCTGTACTTAGTCTTCCGAAATTATTTCGCATTTGCCGTTTGTCTTTAAGCTAAGTAACATTGACTTAATTATCTGTATCTGTGTTATAAAATGTGTGAGTGTGTCAACTAAGATAAAACATGTGTGTCACATAGGACCAGGGTTGCCAGTTTGGCTTCTTAAATTGAATTGAATTGAATCGATTCTGACAGTAGGCCTACATACTTTGATTTTTTGGCATCTGCTGGCCAGTCTCCTTTGGCACCTCTCTTCAATCCGGTGTCCACCGTTTTCAGCAGAGATATCTTCGTGTAGAGGAAGAAGTAAGAAAAAAAAATTAATAAAGTAAAAGACCAGGAAACAAAGTTAATTTATTTAAACCAGAAAAGCTACGGGTAAAAAATAAAATCAATCGTACATTTTAATTTCATGTAGACTGGGTCTTGGTACTTGAAAATAGTCAAAATAACTGGGTTTATTGTATAATTTATTGTAGGTACTAAACAATACTAACTGAAAATTTCTACCAACAGATTCTTGAAATGTTTAATAAAGAGGTATGAAAAAGCTACACAAGTTCCTATCTATGTATGTCTATACATAATTGTAGCTTAATAGATAAGTCAAATTTCTTTAATATTACAATTCAAAGAAAAAGTAAAAAATTAACTGAGTGAGGTTACGGAGAAATGTTTAGTCTATTTATCAAACTTCGAAAGTAGATACCTACATCAAAATCTTCAAGACTTGCCTGTTCTTATACAAGATAAAGAAAATTTCAGTAGACTCACACATGCCAAAAGCCTGAACAATTACTTATCTGGTATAAGAATGGTTGATTTTGAAGATTTTGCATGCATATATTGTTTGGTTAGAATCAGACCCTGCAGGACAAGGATTAACCCTTTCACAGCGACGTCTGATTCTAAACCAACTGAAATATACAAAATCTTGAAAATATATATATATATATATCCTAATATCAGATAAATCAGAATTTCAGTTAACTGACATATGCCGAAAGCCTGAATTTCAAATCTGATATATCTGGTAAAAGAACGAGCAAATCTTGAAGATTTTGGTGTCACTGACACTGGCATTGAAAGGGTTAAAACAGTAAAGGTAATAATGAATGAAATGCTAATGGATTGCGTTGAAGCCTTACAGGGCAGATGGCGCTGAGGTTGTAGCCTGTGTACGTCACTGTGCACGTTCCGTCTTCCAGTATTTCCTCAATGACCGCTTCGTAATGCCTGAAAAAAATAATAACCTTACATCATTTCCTGTTTCTCTACAATCTGATTCCTTGCATTTCACGCATGGGTTCCAGGGATTTTTTTTTTACCTAACCCTGTAACTCAATAACTTGGAAGAGGAGAGAAGAAGATAAAGGAGGAAGAGGGGGTTATGGGAAGGGGGAGGAGAAGATGAAGAAGGAAGAGGAGGAGGAAGAGGAAGAAGAAAAAGGAGGAATTCTGGTAATTCCCATCTGACAGGGATAATTCGCCATGTGAAACACAACCAAGCTATCTGTTAGAACCTGTCAATTCATTTTTCTTTTATCAATTTTATAAACAGCTTTAATTACTGCATTCAAGTTCCAGATAAATTAAATTGAATTCAAGACCCAGAGTTCAACAGTTGTGATTTATCAAGGGGCCGACTATTCTATTAAAAAATATCTCTCTTTACTTTCATTTGTATAATATTATTAAGGTGGGGGGAGCCAGAGCCAAAGCAGAAAAATGAACCTGAGAGGAAATGAAACCCGGGACACTGCCACGGCACCCATCGCCTGGCCGACATCACGAGATGGTGAGCTTACCAACTAAGCCATCCGCTCCCTTAACTCTTTATGTACGTAGCGCCGATTTAGCGCCGATTTATCGGCGCTTAGACCGACCCAAATGTTGCGCTCGTTTTTAAGTCATTAAGTGACTATTTTTAATGGTTCCTTTAGTAAATTAAAAACAAGGAATATTTCCGTAGCACTTTCGTTTTCACAACACGTTGATAGATACTATTTACAGTGCAGTTTTATTAGAAAAATCCTACTTTTTGTGTAGTATTCGATATAGTCACTCATTCAATGAACCGAAATTTAAAAAGTGCAAAAAAACGAAAAATAATGACGTACATAAAGAGTTAACTTCTATTTATATTTAACTTTTATTCATGTCATCACTTACTGTCCATCCTCGTCGTAAAGGGCGACACACTTGTCTCCTACTTTCCATTCCACTGCCGATTCGGACGCTCTGTGCTGATTGGAGGAAGCTCCCGCAGACGACAATCCTGACGAGGAACCATCCCGGTCTCCACCAGCAGCCGGAGCAGGGACGGAGCTTGTGAGGAGGTCAGAGGTCAACTGTATCACTTCCTGTATGATGTAAAGATGTGGATGGAAGAAAGCAACCAACAAACAGTAAGTACCACTCAGAAAATGTTTCATATTGATTAGAAAAAAAAACCAACAAAAAAACAAAAAACAAAGAAACAATACATTCATTTACCAGTATATGTATAATTTACCATTTTTATAAATTCTGCTACAACATCCCTGATAGAATTATTCTCTCTCATTCTGGCACTGACTTTTAGACTATCACTGGAAAAATCCTTACATAACCCCCCCCCCCCCCCCCCCTTGTCACTCTCTGTACCTGTAGTGGAATGGAATACGAAAATTCTTCATCTATTTGATTTATTTACAACAGCTTATTTTGACTTCCTGAACTCACTGAATTTATTCAAGGTCCACAATCTCATTTTGGACAAATTAAATTAAAACTTTAAAACTTTAAAAAAAAGTTGTGATCTCCTATTCCACTAACTTGGTACAGTAGAGAGACAAAAAAAAAAACAGGTGGAAAAAAACCCACAAAAAAACAACCCACCCCCCCCCCCTACTAAATACAATAAGATTAATTTACAAGCTTGCTATGCTAGCCCTTGAAACAACCACCACTGTATCATTATCTACCTATGTGAAAACCTCTTCTTTTGCAGAGATGCGTTAAATCTAAAAGACTTTGCGTTGTAGCAGCTGACCTGTACTTACGCCTTGTGTCTGTTACAGACTACAACACTCATATTGAAGCAACACCATCTTTATTCAAGCTCGGACTGCGACGACTTATGATCTAGGATACAACAAGAGTCTAAAAGGGATTAAATTGAGATTGTTCAACTGGGGCCTTCCTGTAGTTTTTCTTCTTCTTTGTTTCAGTTTTTTTTTGTCTTAAATTTTCTTGTTTTTATTATCTTACTTTTATTTTTATCAGTTTCATTTTACTAGTTCCAATCAAAGGTTAATAATGAGTAAATACAATCCTTCCAGGAATTTGTGACTGGAATAATTCATTTTTAGGGGATAATTTTTCCAGATAGGGGAGTGAAATCAGTAATCAGTTATAAAAAAAAAATAAAACCATTTCACATGTATACCTGTCAGACTCAAAATTAGATAAAAAAGAATATAGTTGTTGACTCAGCTTGTCATTGACTATCCCCTATTCAGTCATGTATGTTTTGTTTTTTTGTTGTTTTTTTTAAGTAATTTTAAGAAGAAAAAAAAGAAAAGAAAGAAAGGAAGTTTTGTGATATCAAAAGCACTGCGGTCCTATCTAGTTTCAGGCTTAAAAGAAAAGCATATATATATATTGAAACACTAATATATTTTATATTTTGATTTAATTGAATAAAAGTTGCGAGAATAGGGATTGTCAAGATGAGTGTTGTACCATGCTTGTGATTATTTGACAGCTATGTGTAGAGTTAATAAAAAAAAGTGCACGTGTGCGCATTGAACTATATTTCAAGATTTCGGAACATTAAAAATTTAATCATTTGTAACACTTTTTTTCTTCTTCATGAAACGTAATTCAATTTCAAGCCAACCTTTAATGTCTCCTATATGCCCTTTTTTGTACTTTTTAGGGAATGCCCTAATATAATGAATGCATTGAAAGGGTCTTAGTCTTAAAGTTGGGGATTCCCATTTAAAAGCAAAAGTGTCATCATGTAAAATAGATCTGTATTCAAAAGATCAAATAGTCTATAATTGCTTATTTTGATCTCCAAAGATTCTCAAAACTTTTCACATGTTATAAAATGTAATGAGTGACGTAAGCAATACAAGAATATTTCTTTCATAAATCAACATAAATAAACCAAAACAAAACCCTTGAGTTATTTCTCACCTGAAGATCTCTCTGTAATTTCAACAATTCCTCATTTTCTGGATCAGTGGTAAGAGCAGCCTCCACCTAGAGAGGAAATTGTAACAAGAATATTAGGCAGAGATGTCTTACACCAACTTTAATATCCCTCAACGGGGAAATAATTTTACAATATTACATACAGACATAGGGGATGTGTTTTAAAACAGGAAGCAGAAATACACAACTATGATAAAACAGATATCAAAACCTTTGAAATTACGCTAGATGATAAAATGAAAAGATGATATAAATAGATTGATTAAAAAAAAAAAATGTTCAATGTAGTCTAGGTCTATATATGTTGTTGTCTTTGTCTGCAAGCAGTTCACTCTTAGCAGCACAATGCCTCCTTCAAGAAATTTTGTTCAATGTACAGAGGTATAAAACCGGCCCCTGGTCTAACGAAGATTACTTTCCCTAACTCAAATTGTGGATTGGGTGGTATGAGAATTGTGAGAGAGGAGAAAAAGGTTTGGGCGACAACCTGTGCTTGGCCCCACAAGCAGAGAAAGAGAGGACCAGTGTAAAACTAAGTTGCATAATAGTAAGGGTGGGAGCAAGTTCTGGAAATCAAAAGAAATGAGTCAAATTTGAAATAACCTAGTCTATGCTGATTGTCAAGTCAAGTCTTGCAATCTCGTGACTGTCAGGCAATGGGTGCCGTGGCAGGGTCCAGGGTTCAAATCCACTCTGGACACTTTCATTGTTCCATTATCTGTCTCACATCTGCATTGCTAGCTATTATCTAGAACCATCTATTGCAAATTTATAAAACTAAAACTAGACTTAGTCTGATCGATCTAGAAATCTAGACTAAGACTAGACCTAAGGCTGTTGGAGTTGTTCTACTGGCCCGTCCTGGCTTGACTATCAAGATAGACTGGTCTTGCTTGACTCGAATTTGTCAGTGATATCTTTGATATATGCCCGCCCAGAGCCAGTCACTCTAGACCTAGATAATAAAATCTTACATATTTTAACAAATATGTAACAAATGAAGCGCAGATTAGACAAATGTATCCGAATCAAATTAATAGAGAGGTCTGAATATTGACCGGGTGAGTCTTTTCAGAAAAAATGAAAATATAATGATTTCCATTCATGGTTATGTTGGCAGTCTAAGCGGCAACGAGGTGACCTGTTCTGATAAAACCGATGACATGAGATTTAAAGTTAATTTACAACAATGGCTCAATCTAATTATAGCACTCAATTACCTGTTGTAATTGTGATTTGTAAGTCTTCAGATCATCCGACTCCGCCATTTTGAACTACACACTTCAAACGTGAATGTAAAATCAAATATTGCGAGCGAGATGTATTCTTGATCAAGGATGAAATCAAGCAACCATTCAGTTGCTGCTTCGTTGATATCATCAAACTGAGTTGTCTAGAGATACAGTATCTAGTATCTAGATAGATAGTCGGGGATGAGAAAATGAATTTTAGAGCAGAACTCTCTCTCTCTCTCTCTCTCTCTCTCTCTCTCCCTCAGCTTTTAATGAGCCCAAAAACAGTATAAAAACAACAACGTTAGCCATACAATGTGATTATGTCCTCAGTACTCTATCAAAACTCTAGACTAGACTTTAGCGTACAAAGAAAGATAAAGAATAATGAGAAAGAAAACTATAAGTAAAGCGAAGGTGAAACAAAGGGAGTGATTAACAGGCCATTATATTGTGACAAAGACAAGAAAAGCAACGTTTCTACCAAAGGTCTTTGTCAAGACAAACGGGACAACAACAAAAAATAAACAAACAAACAAGTAAAAACTTATTTTTGTTTTTTACACTCTCAAAGATATCGGAATAAAAATCACACATAATGTTCAGAGGCGCATCAACCAAATAAGGTTAAAAAAATCATGTTCATTGAATAATAATGAGTATACTTTTAAGACACTTTACGGTTTTTTTGGGTCAATTGTTTCGTTAAACAAATTAACAGTTTTTTCATAATTTTTTAAAAAGTTCTGCATATATTTAATTGAAACTTCACAATACTGTGTAGGACCACCATAGTTGTCAGCATGCACAATATCATGACGATATGTCAATATTGTGATAGTTTT
>JAUEKZ010193162.1:0-12048 GCA_031471865.1 Melibe leonina | reverse complement strand
CCCCCCCCCCCCCCCCCCCCCCCCCCCCCCCCCCCCCCCCCCCCCCCCCCCCTATAGAGCGAGAGCGAAGGGAAAGATATACTTTTTTCTCAGCCTAAGGCAAGAGAAAATTGTAAGCATTTACAGAAGTATCAAAGAATTATAACCCACTATAGGCCTACTGGATAGTAAAAAAAAAAAGGGGGGGGCCCCCGGCTCGACCGCTAGACAAGTGGGTATCAAAGGTGAAACAACACCCTAATCCCGCTACTTACTTACAACACTTACCCGCTCTGGTGACGTCATCGTCTCTGTCGCCATGGTTACATCCGGGTCAAAGTCCATCCTCTCCTGGGTCTCCATTTCCTTTGTGTCACGTCTTGTGACGTCATGACACTCGGCGGACGTCAACGTCTTGTCACGTGATGGGGATTCGTCTTGTTTCATCGTCAGGACGTCATTTGTTGGGATATGGAGAGGAGGCGTGGAGGAGCCAGGGAACACTGAGTGGCTCTCGTCCCCGTTGGAAGTTGGAAGTGTGACGTCATCGTCACCATGATCTCTCGTAATCTCCTCTCTGGATTCTCCGCGTTGATAATAATGATGATGATAATAATGATGATAATGATCGTAATAAACGTTTGGAGAAACCATCCGTTCACGTGTATCGGGCTGCCTGGGATCGGATTTCATCGCCTGCTGTTCATCATTTCTCTCCTCATCCTCACCACCGCCACTTGTTGCCTTGGAAATGACAATTTCGATTTTATTTTCGCTTGATTGGATAACTTCATCTGTTTTATGCTGGATTGAATGCGTGCTATTTTCAGCTGTCACTCCATAGGGATTTATTGGGCTTTTGCTAACTTCACCCCGGGAGAGCTGCGCGGATTTTGGTTTTTGTTCATCCGTGGTTGTTTCCCCTTTGATGCAATGACCGTGAACACCCGACGTAACAAAAGAGTTTGCGACAATGGCGTCAGTGTGCTGTGCGGGGTCAAAGGTCATGCTGATGTCAGGTAGTCGTACCATGTTGTCCGCACCAATCGAATCTTTGGGAAGCTTGCCCCGCCCCTTTCGACTCGGGTTGCTTGTAGTGACAAAAGGGACAATGTCACTAGAATCAGTGCTTGAAGGTTGGCCACTGTTGACGTCATCATGGTTGTTACTGACGTCATCCTGTCCGGAGTTACTGTGTCTGGTGTGAGTCGGCTGATTATGATTATCTCTATCCTTAGACAGCAGCGAATCGATAGAAAATCCAAGACGTTTGCGTACTGTCGTCATGAACTGGTGGCTTGGCACATCTTGAGCACTTGTCTTCCCTGGTGGTAGCCTTTCAGTTGATTCTGATGGAGTTATCAATGCCCTGCAATCGGCGATCAGACTTTGGTTTGGGGATAGACTGAAGTGTCCGGAATCTCCGCTCTTACTTGCGCTATCCGTATCGCTCCTGTCGCTCTTAGTTGCGCTATCCGTATCGCTCCTATCGCTCCTGTCGCTCTTACTTGCGCTATCCGTATCACTCCTATCGCTCTTTCCACCGCTCCCAGAACTGTCACTACCGTCAGCGACATGTCTTTCGGGACTCGGGGTTTTCATCTTAGTGTCCACAACCCCGACATTCCTGTCTATGAGGTCATTGGGACTTGCAGCAGTGTCTGGACTTTGGTCATTGACCGCTTGCATCGATACGTAGTTTGTTACGACTAGTGGCACCTCAGGGCTTTGGTCACGGTCATCGCTGTCTTGGTTTTCTGGTAAAATGGTGACCGTTTTATTCTCCTTACAGAAACCTTCCATCGTTGAACTGTTCAGGGTGTTCTGGAAATTTGTATCCAAGTGGTACGTGATTGTGGAAATCTTGCTGAGTAGCCTGCTGAAAGATGTTGACAATAATTGTTGATAATGTATTCTCGTAATAATTAAGTGGAAGTGAAAGGTGACAGGGTGGGGGGGGGGGGGGGATGGGCGTGAGCCAGTGGTTTGAAAGGTATATCTAGGAGTTTTGCTTTTAACCTTTTCACAGCGAAGTCTAATTCTAACCCAACTAAAATATGCAAAATGTTGAAAATGTACGTGTTCTTATACCAGATATATCTGAATTCAGTGAACTGACATATCCCAAAAGCCTCAATTTCAGGCTATTGGGATATGTCAGTTCACTGAAATCTGATTTATCTAGTCTAGTATAAGAACTGGCAAATCTTGAAGTCTTTGGTGTCTTTAGCAGTTGAAAGGGTTAAGTTGTTAAAAAAGAAAAAAATTCGATATAATTAATTCCCTTTTATTATTATAATGATCGTAGTGATACTGATATGAATTATAATGAGAATAATGACAAAACAATGACAATAATGATTAAAATGATAATCAATTTCACTGTGTTCAGTCTGAACGGGGCGGGAGAGGCGTGTGCTATTTCGGGGGTTTAAGCATATTTTTCTCAAGCGTGTATGACTATAAAATTAATATGGACTGCTCAGCCTGTGGTAAAGTGTGGGAAAAAAGGTTAACCCTTTCATTGCTAAAGACACTAAAGTCTTCAAGACTTGCCTGATTTGAGTGAACTTAAATATGACAAAAGCCTGAATTTCAGGCTTTTCGCATATGTCAGTTCATTGAAGTTGGATTTATCTGATAAAATAACACGTATATTTTCAATATTTTGCATGTTACAGTTGGGTTAGAATCAGAACTCGATGTAAAAGGGTTAATAATAGGAACAGGCATGAAAAAGACAAAGACAAAATGATAGAATTACCGATGAAACAAAGATAGATCATAGAAATGGAGGCTACAGGACTAGAACGATCCGAGTCACATTTTGCTATCTTAAGCTTTTCCCTGCGAGGTCTAATTCCAAGCCAACTGAAATATGTAAAATCTTGAAAATATACGTGTTCTTATACCAGATAAATCCGGTTTCAGTAAAGTGACACTGACATATACCGGAAGCCTGGAATTCAGGCTTTTGGCATATGTCAGTTCACGAAAATCTGATTTATATGGTATAAGAACCGGCAAGTCTTGAAGATTAAGATTAAGTCTTAAGAGCTTTTGCCCTTAATGGGTTAATTATATCCAATTCTTCCCCCCCCTCCAAATAGTATTTCTAAAAACTATCAAGATACAGAATTATCATTCGCGGTTTTTAAAAGCCACTACAATGAAAGGTAGAGTGATTTGAAATGTTAAAAGTTAGTTTTCTCAAAACCAGAAAAGTTCGACCCTAATTAATCTTCCACTGTATCATCTAAATGAAGAATCAGACAAATCAAAGTGTAACGAAGTGAAATGATTGGCGAAAATAATTTGACAAAACAACAAGAATGGGATCAAATTGGAGAAAAAAATAGAAAAATAATATACACATATATATATATATATATATAGAGAGAGAGAGAGAGAGAGAGTAGGTGCAGACCCCACTCGGGACCTCACAATAAATATATTATATATATGTGCTGTGTGTGTACCAGGTGTACCAGGTGTACGGCGTCAAGAGAGCAGTCACCAAAACTGGTTGGCACGGTGTGAGTACACTGTGAACAAGTGAGATATTCGTGTGAGCCCTCCATTTATCTATCGTGTGGCTGCACGTTAACTTGTCAAGACAAAGAGTTTCTCATTTTATATGACCTAAATTGTGTTTAAAAAGGGCGTTTAACATGCAACAAACAACAAACCGACATAAGTGCACGCGTAAAACGAAAAAATGCAACCACGGGTAATTACAGTTTTTTTTTGTTTTTTTTTTTGGTGTTTTGTTTTCTCTTTTACTTTGTTCTTTTTTTTCTACCATTTTTTCCTTTAATTTGTAGTACGACAATAAAAAGTGCGCACAGCCAGACATCTTATAAATCAAGTTGATTGGATATAGAGCACACACACACATACACACACACACACACACACATACACATATACACACAGACACGCACACATACACATACGCACACAGACACAGACACAGACTCACTTCCATACACACAAACACACACACATACGCACACAAAACCCCTTTGTGTAACTGCATTAGCTTGAATTTTTTGGCCAAAAGATCACAAAATAAAAGTTAATAACATTGACCCCCACCCCCCCCCCCCCCAAATGACAACTAACAACAACGACAACAAATCAACATGAAAAACAACACAGACTCTGACACTACGAATTTTGTGGCCTTCTACTTGTTGAATTTCAGACATTTTGATTTCCTAACCCTGGCTGGTTTTGTAGTCCATGATCTATCAAAGTCTATGGCGTTTATTTTGCTTTAACCCTTTCAATGCTAAGGACATCAAAATCTTCCAGATTTTCATGTTCTTGTACCAGATAAACCAGATTTCAATGAACTGGCATGATACATAATGATAGGTATGCAAGAAAGAAAGAATAAGAGAAAGTTTATATTGTGGTTTCTCCCTAACCCTTTCACAGCAAAGTTTGATTCTAACCAAACAATATACAAAATATTCATGGTTTAGGTGTTCTTAAACTAGATAAATGAGATTTAATCTATGTACATAATTTCACTGAAATATGATTTATCTGGTATAGTAGTACGTATATTTTAAAGATTTTGCATATTTCAGTTGGGTTAGAATCAGAACTCGCTATGAAAGGGTTAAAATCGACATTCAAACAGCCTACAGACTTGATGGGAACAGTGCTCAGACTGGTTGGCCCGGTATCAGTATTGTGTAAATTGGTGAGATATTCGAGTGAGCCCCCCGCCCCCACCTCTTCCGTTTATCTCTGGGTAACAATACATTGGCGTGTCCAGAGAGCCACGGCTTTGGTGTGAGCTGTATATTGTAATTACCCTTTCACAGCGGGGTGCGATTCTAACCAAACAGAACATGCAAAGAATATTTAAAAATTGACGTGTTTTTAATAATAAGATAAATCCGATTTCAGGGAGCTGACATTCAATTGAAATTCAGGCTTTTAGCATATTTATCTCAGTCCACAGAAACCGGATTTATCTGGTACAAGAACAGGCAAATGTGAAGATTTCGATGTGTCTAGTTTGTAGTTTGAGAAATAACAGCAGTAAAATGGTTAAAAAGCCGTTCAAACAGACGACCTAAAAACTATCTGACTATTCATAACTTTCTCTGGGTTTTTTTTTCTTTCACTTTTCCTTTATTAAAAAAAAAAAGGAAAAAAATATTCACCCACGCATGCAATTTCCTCTTTCATGTTTATAGAACACTCTAAAATTTATCTGGATAAGTGATGCCGGATGTTATTGGAACTCACCTTCGTCAGAAATCTTCTTTGGTGTTGGGGGGCGGTTCCTGGCACTGCTAATCCAAGTAAAGAACACTATTGTATTCCATCACCAAGTATGAATTCAATCATGATTTCAATGATATCGGTGGAAATCAGAAGAACAAATTTAGAAGATGTATAATTCGATTTTTTTTTTCCGAAGTGTAAATCCTGGGTTTGTATTGGAGATCAAAACTTAATTCTCACAGCAGAGTAAAAGATCATGGACGAAATAGAAATGATATTCCAAATGCCTCAACAGAAATGAATTAATTTGTCGATTTAAATAAATCCTTGATCACATTGAACGAACCAAGCCATTGAAACTGACTGGGACTAGAAAGAGCACACACGAACTACTAAACATAGAGCGATCCAAAGTTACTTAAATGGTGACACATTGTAAGAATTAGGCTCGATGGTATCCGTGAGTGAAGAATAAGACGAATGGTCAGTCACCAACTGCCAAGTACCTGGATAGTTTTAATACAGGCCGTGCAATATCCCACCCAGTAAACTAAATAATCCACCAATGAAGAAACTCGAACAACTTCAAGTACCCGATCCCAATACCTAATACCTTGTACACTGCTTTGACATTTAATCCACCCATTTGATTGGATACTACATAATAACATGCTGCATTTTGCAACCTTCCACCCCCCCCCCTCCCGCATTTCCACTTCTACCTAACCCGCCTCAACCCCACCCCAGTCCATCCTTACCCCACCCATGCAAATTTCCATCCCCCATGCTCTAAACGTGTCATATCACATCTATAGCAATAAACGTACCCCCCCCCCCCTCGTCATCTTATCCCGGCATTTCTTCACTGCCACTTATCACAATATCATAATCATTCCTTCCATGGTCACCCTTGTTTGAGCACAACAAACTACACACAACGAGATGTCATAAAATCCCCAAAACAAGCAATTGAGGTTTGTAAAAATTACACACGGCAGGTATTTATTGTTGCAGCATGGCACCCTTCCCCCACCCCAACCCCCTTTTTACATATTCATTGTGTGTCGTGCGGTGTCAGTGTTGGTGTGTTTGGGCTACTGCCCTTGTTTGCACTGACTTACTCCCCTTGATTGTCCCCCGACAACAATCGTGTTGTGATTGGCGGACGGGGCGGTGTCACGTGATGTGTTGACATTGCACCGACCACCCGGACACACGAGCTGACACGGTGCCTCATCGGGTGTGTTTGTTATTGTTATTGTTTTCATCTGTGCTGTGAGTGACACGTCAACATTTATTAGACCCCCTTCATACAAATGCACTGGCCACTGGTCACTGGTTAGTGGTCAGTGTGGTCAGTGCTCGGACGGTGGGAGCCATGCCAATTGACTTTTATGACCGGGGTCAGATTTTGATGTTTGTTAAAGCAGCCGATTTGACACCTGCATGTTGTTTGATGAAGGGGCAGGAGTTAGGGATTGAGGGTTGGGGGAAGGGGGGATGTTTGGAGGGAGAGGGGAGAGGGGAGACGAGATGGATAGAATGAACGAACGACTGGTAAGATTGAAAGTAAAAGAGATGTTTGATAGTCTGAGGAATTGAGGGAAATGAAGAAGTTAGCAAGAAACAGACAGAGAGAGAGAGGGGGGGGGGGGGGAGACTTAAAAAAGGGGCAAACGAGAAAGCGACACACAGATACACTTACACATGTATAGACAGAGAGACAGGGTGGGCGAGGGGAGAAGACAGAGAAAAAGGGGAGGAGAAAGGAGAGAGAGAGGGGGGGGACAGAGACAGAGAAAGAAAGAAAGGATGAGAAAGGAGAGAGAAATGAGGGGAGAGAGAGAGAGACAAAGAGGGACAGACAGAGAAAGAAAGAGAGGAGGAGAAAGGAGAGAGATATGAGGGGAGAGAGAGAGAAAGAGAAGGAGGGACAGATAGACTGTCAGAGAAAGAAAGGAGGAGAAAGGAGAGAGAGATGATTGAGAGAGAGAGAGAGAGCGAGAGAGAGAGAGAGAGTGTGTGGGTGAGGTGTCCAAGATGGTGGTGTTTGTCCGTGTTGGTGTTTTGGTGCTATGACACCTGTATGTTGTTCAATTAATGGCGGTCTCCATTAAATTATGATTGTATTACGACACTGGGTGGAGAGGTGGCAGGTTTTATTGCTGCTTTGATTTGTGTCTTTGTTTGTGTGTGTGTGTGTGTGTGTGTCCCTCTCTCTCTCTCTCTCTTTCTCTCTGTGTACGGTGGGGGAGCGGGGGTAAAAGAGAACCCCCAAGAACTAAAAGAACTATAACGAGTATGTGTGTGTATGTCTGTATATCTGTGTATATGTCTCTTATTGTGCGTGAGTGTGTGTGTATGAGAGAGAGAGAGATATATATATATAGAGATGGAGAGATGGAGAGAAAAAGTGAGAGAAAGAGACTGAAAGATTGAGTTATCACATACGAATAAAAGGAAAACAAAATAGTCTTGAGATAATAAAAACATAAAATGCAAAGAAGAAAATTTGTGTGAGTATGAGAGTGTGTGTTTGAATGAGTATGAGCGCGTGTCTGATTTTAAGAGTGTGTGTATATGTGACAATGTGTGTAAATGTGTTTGTGTGTGTGGCAGTGTGGATCAAAGAAAGGGTTGGGGGTGGGCAAAGCCATACAATATACCGTTTAAGCACAGTTGCAGAGGGGGGGGGGGGGGGAGAGGGGATGAGGCAACCTTGGAAACAATCACTGATTGTAATAGACTTGCAAAGTTGTCTGTCGAAATGGGAGATTGGAGACGGCACTCACGCAAGAAAAGACGGTCTGTCTGTCTCTGTCTATCTGTCTCTCTCTCTCATTCTTTCTCTCATTCATTCTGTCTCTATCTCTCTCTCTCTCTGTCTGTATCTCTCCCTCTCTCCGTCTCTCTCTCTGTCTCTCTCTCTGTGCGCTTTCTAGTGTTCGTTGGTTAAAGAACATATACATAGATAGGAGAAAGGAAGATTGGGAGAGAAAGAGATAGAGGGAGAGAGATGGAGACAGAGAGAGAGAGAAGAGAGATAATGTGAAAGAGCGATATATATATATATATATGTATAAATAAAGGGAGAGATACACATAAAAGATATAGATAGAAATAGAAAGAGAGAGACAGAGAGAGAAAGAGAAAGATACAGCGAGAAAGAAAGAGAGAGAGAGAGAAAGAAAGAACGAAAGAGAGAGATGGAAAGAAAGAGAGAGAGAGAGAGAGAGAGATAGAGATAGAGAGAGAGAGAAGTTGATGATCTGGGAGGTCCAAAAGTGCCATAAGAGATTCAACCAGATTTTTAGTAAATGTGAAAAACCGCGAGATTCGGTACGAGAGACACGCAAGCACACCGCGAGATTACCACTTGGGACACGCGAGAGTTGACGAGACGAGATTGGCTCATTACTCATTACGTGATGACGTTAAACTAACGTCATTTCCTTGGAAGATGAACGCACGCGCATTAATTTCATTTAGCCGACGGAAAAGCGTTTCCTGCTTTTGGGAAATCTTCGGGTAATCCCCTGAGTCTATATTTAGATTTGGAAATGGAACGTTGTGTTTTTGATGGCATTGTGAATGAATTATTGAACATATCTGTAAATAAACTTCGTTCAAAAACACAACTATCACTCTATGAGTAAAAGGCGTCAAAAGGGCCGTATCCAGGAAACAGCCACGCAAATAGACTAGACTATGTATTCATCATTTCATATCAGTGCCCGGTGTCCATTTTAAAATTATATTCATCATCATAACATCATCATTACCGTCAGGATGTTCCTCTTTCTCCTCCTTCTCCTCCTCCTCTTCCTCATCACCATCACCATCACCATCGTAAGGGTATTCCTCCGCATCCACCTCCTCACCATCATCATCATAATCATCACTACCATCATCATTATCGTGGCAATTCTCACTTTAGAAATGATCCCTAAGAGTATGACCATCATCACCATCACAATCACAACCATCATCATCATCATCATCACCATGATAACCATTATCGCTATCGTTTTCAACTTTGTTGTCGTTGTTGCGATGGATAAAATAAATAGCAGCAATCTCTGATTGAAAAGTCAACAAGGAATCTGGAATCTGTTGACTGTATAAACTTATTTACTTACTTCTGGTGCCATCTCATAGGTCAGAGGTCGACTTGAAATGGTATGCCACTCTTCTCTGCTGTACCCTTTTTGGCTACATTCAGCTGCAGAGAGTCCACTCCAGCCTTTCACATCATCCATCATTGTTCTTGGTGGTCTGCATTCTACTCTCCTGTTTTCAACTTTCCGCTCTAAAATATCGTTCATAATTTATTGATTTGGAGGTTTTGACATGATCAAAAGTATTGCAATTTTCTTGACTTTCTTGTGTGGGGCAAAGTTGGTTCAGTTCCTGTGATATCACAAACTTCTCGGCTGGGTTTTGTTTGTTTGTTTGTTTGTTGTTGTTTCTTTTTTTTTTTTGTCTTTCCAGCCTATTTTTTCGAAGGCGTCGAAATGTCCATATTTCAAATGCTTCGATATTTCTTTCAAGGACTTTTTTTGCGGGTCCACAATTCTGATCCAGACATCAGCACAAAACTAGGATTAAAATTGAGGCGAGTAAAAGTTTCCAACTAGATTTGTTAATTTATATATTTTTCTTCATACAAGATTGGAAAAGAATAGTAAAAAGAAAAGAAAATAGCGAAGAACAAAGACGTCTAGAATGAATAAAAAAATAAATATTAAAAGGCAAAAGAAAGAGAGAGAGAAAAAAAACCTTAAGAACACAAAGTAAAACAAAAAAACACAAAATAAAAAATAAAAACGAGCCACCAAAATCAAATTAAATCTTTGTATGAAACGAAATTGATATTATCACGAAAAATTGTGAAATAAAACCGACAGCAAAAAATGAATATAAGGCAAACAAAAAGAGATGAAATCGTGTGGTGGGTTGACAGCGACTTAATAAAGCTCTTCCATTCCCTTGTCTCAGTGTCCTGGGCCCCGGGGTAGGGGGTCTATAACGACCTCCTCGTCCACCTCGCTGACCCCCTGAGGGCGAGTGGGAAGGAAGGAGGAGGGAGAGGGATGGGGGCAGTCAGGAAATATCTGGCAGCGAAATATATTAAACTGGTCTTCATCTCATCCTGTCTTCCTGTCAGTCTGTCAATAAGGTGGGAGCTTTAATATTGTAACGCATGTGGTGGTTGTGATGGTGATGGTGATGGTGGTGGTTGTGGTGGTAGTGGTGGTGTTAGTGTAGTCTTGGTAAATGTGGTGGTGGTAAAGTTGTTGGTGGTGGTAGTGGTGATGGTGGTGGTGGCAGTATTAGTCGTGGTGGTGGTTTTTGTGATGATGGTGGTGGTGATGTTAGCTGTGTTGATGGTGGTGGTAGTTGTCGTGGTGGTGGTGCTAGTAGTAGTAATGGTTGTGGTGGTAGTGGTAGTAGTAGTGGCGGTGGTCCCCCTTTTGGTGCTGAGGCAGACGCTTCATTTTAACCTTTTTACCGCTAAGATCATTACTCCAACTACAGACAAGATACATCTAAAAACTCAAGATTTGCCTGTTCGTATTCGAGATAAATCACATTTCAGTGAACTGACATAATACGCCAAAAAGCCTGAATTCCAGGCTTTTAGCATATGTCAGTTCACAAAAATCCGATTTATCTGGTACAAGAAATACGTAAAGTTGGAAGATTTTGCAAATTTCAGTTCGATCAGAACCAGACCCCCGCGGTGAAAGGGTTAAAGCCCATTGTTCGAGTAAATAATATTGATTGAAAAAACAATCGATGGTTTGTTTCCTGACCCTGCGCTCCTTGGGCCGGTTTCATCAGGCAAGACTAGATTTTAGTCCGAGGCTAAGTTCTAAATTGAGCTAAATTTAGGCTCCCTTTCGAATATTTTCACCACTCAAAATATTAAAAATAATTCATTCCGAACCCAAATCGTGCCAAATTTAGAACATGGTCTCGGACTAAGATTTGGTCTCGCGTCATGAAACCGGCCTCTTATCCCCACGTCAGATTATTATTCTGACTGCAGCCAATATCTTTCCCCACCGACCGACAATCCCAGACACACTGTTTTCTCTCCTTAAATAACGGCAAGACCTATAACCAATAATACTACACTGTCCTCCTTGATTAAAAACCCGCCAAATACATCATAAAAGTGCGGCATAATAATAAATGATAAGGCTTTTCTAGGTAGTCGTTGCCACCAAAATGAATAATAAATAAAAGATTCAATAAAAAGCCAATCAGGAAAATTCCGCTAATTCCGTAGATGTCAGCGATTGGTCAAACAATATCCTGTCAGATATTTTTCTTTTCCTTGATATTATTAAGCTCGCTAGGTTTTGCTTTTTGGTAGCCAAGACTAAGCATACCAGGAAGCCAATCTGATGACAGGGTGCCACCCACTCAAGCCAGCCAGCATCGCATCTGGCATCTTTAATCCATTTTAATAAAGCCATACGCCAAATAGGCGACTCTAGATCTTCTCCGTTGACAAGCAGCTGGCAGTAAACCCGGGCGATCTCAGCGTTTCTCGGTCTCGAGAAATGATCGATTCCTTACTTCAGGATCGTTCTTCTCGATCCCAAGACCGAGACCGATTTCGAGATCGAGTTACTCATTTAACGTGACGTAATCAACTTCCTGTATCCAGAAACGAGGCTAGAGTCGGTATCGGTCTCGCTTTCCTTTTCTCTCTCTCTCTCTCTCTCTCTATCTATCTCTCTCTCACACACACACACACACACACACACACACACACACACACACACACACACACACACTCTCTCTCTCTCT
>JAUEKZ010193130.1:0-12052 GCA_031471865.1 Melibe leonina | reverse complement strand
CCTCTGAAGGGGATTGAACCCAGGACCTTCAGCACAACAGCCTGATGCTCTACCAACTGAGCTATTGCGCCCCCTCCCCCTTTCAATGCCAAGGACACCAACATCTTTAATATCTTTCTGTTCTTATACCGGATAAATTAGATTTTAGCGAACTGACATATGCCAAAAGCCTGAAAGTCAGTTGTTGTTTCGTTGGGTTTTGTGTGTGTGTGTGTGTGGGGGGGGGGGGGGGGGGGTGGAGATTCATTGCGTCATGGAAAGAGCTTTCGTGACATCAGCGGACAAAATCAGACCTAGATGAAAAGTTGTCATAATAGAGAGAATATGTCATTGTGAGTTGTGGAATGGTTCATACACGAAGTTAAACTTTGTCTCTTGTTTTCCACACGTCCACTGGTTGCAGGTTACGACATCGTCATCTTGGTGAAATGAGAAATTGTCTGTTCCAACTGGCAAACATAACTTGACATTAACCCAGTAAAGAAATCCCTGGGTCAAGTCAAGGAAGAAGCAGCCTGACCGATGATAACCAATCGAAGTTCGGTACTTTCTATATTATCTTAGCATCCTGGAACAAGATGTCCATGGGCCTTCAACTAGCCGCATATTATACTCTCTTGCCTCACAACTTGCTTTGGTATATTTGAATCGATGTGATGAAAAGGTATTTGGATACCCATATTCTATCGACTGAAATACTTATGTGTCCTATTCCTATTTAGAGTGCATGCGTGGGGGTTTATCAACCGTAAGAATCTTTTGTGTCAGTTTCGCTTATTTTAGACGGACCTTTCCTAAATTGCAACGAACATGCAAATTCATAAGGAGGATGGTGTAGGGGATGCTGGAGGAGGTTAAGGATGAGGGTTTTATTAGAATGGTTGATTTTGAAGAATTGATAAATCATAGGAGGGGTGCAAGGAGGGCTTTACAGATCTGTAAAGCCCTCCTTGGAGGGATGTTGAGAAAAATTATTAGCTGGCCGTTTGCTGTCTGCTTTTATTATTTGTTTTCCACTTTCTGCTACTGACCCTTTACATAGTAAGAGTGGTTTCCCTTTGTGTAATCTTGGTAACATTGTCAACAAATCACGTCCACGGGTGCTGTTATTGTTTGATCGAATCAATGGTGGTGTGATAATTGACACCAGTCAATCAATAATGACGGATAAACAGTTGCTCCAGGTGAAACCTTTATTTCGATTATTTTCGATTAGTCCATGCACTTTTGAGTCGGATATGTTATCATGACGAAGAGCTTTCTGAATGTAAGAACAGATGGACGGTCTAGTGACCGTGAACATTTCTCGCTCCTTTTATCAACATTGGGCATAGATACTTTCTAAATATCTTATTGTCACCGAACTGTTTAGGAAGAGAATGTACATTTCTTGTTGTCTCACACATTTGGTTCAACAACATTTATGTCTAGAAGATTGCTGAGTTTTGGTTGGGTTTTTTTGTGTGTTTGTTTTGTTTATTTTGTTTTTTTTAATGAATTTAAAAGGCAGGGAGGCCTGTGGTCATGGAGAGAAGCATGTTTGGATTAGATTTAGGGGGAATAAAAAAGGAGGAATGTAAGAACAAAACAGCACAATATTTCTCTTTGGAAGAGAAACAAAGGATAGTGACAGGGGAAAAAAAGGGAAATGGGAGTCCCTATCCATTAAACAAAGGCCAGCCATATTTCCCCGAAATATGCACATGCGCTTACAAAAATCGGAATTCATATGATCCTGCAGGAAAATATGTTCCCAAATTATTTCCCTGACGCTTCAGGGAAATAAGCACTTCATGAAACAAATTCTTACACTAGAGAATGTGATCGCTTGAATTTTTTTTACTGAGTTTATAATCCTATCAAAGAAGGAATATTAGTATTAGAGAAATAGACAACATTGCATTGTATTAGTCTTTATATTTTCTTCTTTTGGTTCTGTCTTCCTATGACTCCATAGTTAAATATGATTTGCATCATAAAGTATGGCCCATGGACCCGGAGCTTATCCCGGTTTTTGTAGCATGAAGCGGACAAATGACAATGGTTGCCACCCTCTGGATAGGACGCTGGTCTATTGCAGATTACTTTCCTCATCCCAAATTGTGGGATGGTATCCATTTTACACCTGGTTGGGGTTGAGGCAATTGTAGTAAATTTTCTTGCCCAAGAAAAAACCCAAGTGCCTCTGGTATGAATCGAACCCGGAGCCCCCGGGTTCTGTGCTGCGTCGCTACCAGTTAGGCCATTGGGCATCATAAGCTCTTGGCTAATAAAGAAGCCCCAGACATACACAAAGTTCTTTCTTTTTCAGAGCCTTCATGACTCTGCCCAAAGCCACTCTGAACAAACTAGAAACCTTCAGAATGCCATAAAGCGGCTCAACACTTTGAAAAGAGATTCAGATATCAAGCAACAGAAAGAAACCCTTCTCAAAAGTCTTGAAACTTTCATCAAAGACTTGGAATTGGTAAAAAGCAAATCATTCTTTAGAATTTCATTTTTCATTTCGATATAAGAAATAAAGCAAAATAGATATCACAATTATACCTATCATTATTATCATATTATTGGACTGCTATTTGATGTTGCGCAATATTTGATGTGGGACACTTATGTTGGATATTGAGTATTGTGAAGAAATAAGTATATAAACTGAATTCTCTTATCTTTATGAAACTTGAAGTATCTCATTCTTTACTAGTCTAGTTAGTAAACTTACTTCTTTTGAGCTTTAAAATATGCTGAAAATTGCTAAATGTTATATTTTCAATATAGCTTATATTATTCCTTTCTAACTCATTTTCTATAGAATATGTAGGAGGATTTAATCAGATTCAAATTTAAAAAAATTAAAACAAGTACATTTTGTAATGAATTCTCGTGATAGATCATTTTCAATTTTACTTCTTATTTCTGGAAATAAGCTGCACAGTCGAGCTATTTCAACAAGAAAAGATATTGAACAATCTTTGGAGGAGCCAAAAACCCCAGAGAATGACATGCAAGATGGTTCAAAGAATGGAACCGCTTTGGACGGATGTAAAAGGTCATATGATTTTCTTATCATTTTGTTTTTGTTTTTAGAAGTGTTAATCCACAAAATATTGACTGTATGTTGGTTTACCAAGGAATGCTATCTGTCAGATATATTTTGAAAAATGATTTTGTATAATGAAACAATATTTTAGTATAATGCAAAGACAGTGAACTTCAAGTTGAGAATATTCAATTTCCCCCTCTTTGTACAGGTTACCTCATCCTGAAGATCAAGAAAATATGTATCATCTAAAAGCAAGAATGATGCCTCAGTATTATTCAAAGAATAATGCACTGCAGGCTGAAGTGGTTCTCATGAGTCGAAGAAATGAGCTCAGAGCACAGCGGCAACACAGTCAAATAAATTACAACCGAGACACAAACTTGTCTGCTGCAACAACTTTACATGCAATCCGCATGTATGAAAAACGAGCCAAAGCAGGTAAGCTGTATATTCTCTTTGCTTTTATGGATTAAAAAAAAATTCTGATGCTAAACAAGAGCTCCTTTGTCAAGTTGAACCTTTATTCCTCTGACCCTTGACAGAATTATTCACATATACACTTGTCCAGTCTTGTTTGTAATGCTTCAAAATGTTTCCAATCAATTGATATTCGTATTCCCAGGGCTTTGTCATCTAAGTCTTTAAATTTTGTCATTTGACTCCTCGCTAACCAAGGAGGAAGGGGACATATTAAATGGTCAGCCTTCTGGACTGAGAAGTTGATAGCATTTAGGAACAAGAAAATTTTAGCCCCTGGGTTTTTTTTTAACCAGACTCAAAATAGTTCAGTGTAAGCCACTCATTTAAATTAAAAAGAATTGCTCTAAAATGTGACTCTTTAGATAATTTTTAAAATCAATATTTTACTCCTTCTAGCTGAAGCTAGATCAGAGTGTTTACAGGCAGAGTTAAACCAAGTCAAAGGAACAGCAGGGAACAGACAAAATGGCAGCAAATCAGCTGGACAGAGCTTTCTAGGCTCAGGTGTCCGAGTCAATGATGTCATCAGGAAAAATGAGGTATTAGTGAATGAAAATAGAGACCAGCATTTTGAAATCCAACGGCTCAAGAAGGACAATGCAGATCTAATTAAGAAGGCTAAACATGCTGAACAAGATAAACACCATACACTGGTAAGTTGAATGGCGTTAGGTTGATTGTTTAGAATGTACACTGGAAATAGACATTTGTATGTGACTATGTTTCTTTCTGCTGAAGTTGATAATGCATTTCTTTTTTCGTAATTGAATGATTTTATTTTATAAGTATTGAAGGACTAGACTGCTTGCAATGGATATTTAACTCAACATAAATGAACGATTTTTAATGCAGCCCTTGTTTACTATACAATGTAATTATGTATGAACATTTTTGCAAACAAATGTTAACTCAACCCTAAGTTTTTTAGCTATGTGCTCATTTCTTATTCTTATTTGTTATCTAATATCAAACAGAGAGCAAAATTTATTCATTTTTGCATTTATTTGCAAACCAATTTTAGAGTCAACTCAGTACCAGTGAAATGGCAAGAAAAGACCTCTATAGCAGATTTCAGGCACAGAAATCAAAAGTAAGCACTACCTCTCTATGAAGAATAAAAACTGGATTTAAGCCATTAAAAATTGCTCAGATGCTCAGTCCATTTATTTGTTTCAAATATTTAATTTTCAAATACTCAATATGTTTTGTGCGTTGAAAAAAAAATCTAAGTGAAAATCTGCTTAGCAGCTACAGAAATCTCCTTTTGAAACACCACTCACAAAAAAAGGCATTTAAAACTGCACTGACTCGAAACATATTTGTATAATTAGTTATTCAGATGATTTAAAGGTTATAAGAAAATTTTGTATAAATCTTGCTTTTGGTACTTCTACAGCATGACCAGCTCAACAGAAGTTTAACAAAACAATCAGCAGACTGGATTGAGGCAAGGAAACAAAATGATCAGGTGGACGAAGATATTAGATGGGCAAATGTAAGTCAACTCTTACAAACATTGTGCTGTAATAGATTTGAGTGTTGTCAAATCAACTGCAACTCCTAGTTTGGATACTAAAAAATATGAATGTCAATCTTCTCAATAAAAAAAAGACCTGTACGTTTTATATTTTTGATATACAACACCCTTCCCGACGAAGTCAAAGCATTTTCCTTATCCTTTTTGGGATAGAGAGATTGGGATTAGGCAAAGAATAGGTAAAACAAAACAGGATATTTTCTTTTTTATATGGGATCCTCAATGAAGAGCAATGTGAGGAAGACTTTTGTGTGTGTTATCATGAAATGTCGGTGTATGAATAAGACTTTATGCCAGAAAGATTCATAGGTTTATTGGCAAATTGATATTCATCCATTTCACAGGTGGGTCATGCTTCACCCCATGGCAGCTATGAAAGAACCCACATGCATCCAGTGCCCCGAAATGTGGATCAGCCAAGATACATGTATCCAGTGAAGCATTATTCCCAGGCAGTAAAATCTTGAAAATGCTTTTATATAAAAACAATGGATATTATCTTCATAAGAGTTTGATTAAAACAAGTTACAAGGTTTGTCAATTCCTAGAGAATGAATGTGCTTTGAAAAAATCCAGAAAACTTGTGGTATGCCTGCCAAACTGAAGGACGTTTGCACGTGCGAGAGTAAGGGAAGAAGCTGATTTATATTACAATCTCATATGGGAATTCTATCCACAGAAAGATAGTACCCAAAAACTGTTTCTTTTGCTTGAGTACATTTGAGTGATTTTAATTTGAACTTTTCTCTCCTTCAAAGGAAAAAAAATGTAAAGAGAGAGAAGTCAAAAAGGCCTGTTTCCTGTTAAAATTCTCATTCTCGCTGTGATATTTTTTATTCTGACTTTAACAAGTCCAGAGCTACTTAATGTAAATCAATTCACATGTTATTATAAAAAATTTTCTAATTTTCGTAACCATTTTACATTATCTTTCAAAATGAATTTTAATCCTGGTTGTCAATATAATGCTCTCATTCTTTCTAAATTGGATTATTGTAACTCTTTTTTGGCCTAGATAAAAAAGGATCAGATTAGAGCTCTACAGGTTTCACATAATAATGCCTTTGATTTGTAAGAAAAGCATTTATTTGTCTTCAAAGAAGTTATTGCATGAGTTATACTGGTTCCATGTTGAAAGATGAATTGAATATAAAATGTGTACACTTGTCTTCAAGCGCTTGCATTCAGAGAGTCCTGAATATACTAATGAGTTAATCAGTAGATACGCCCCAAATATGAATCTACAATCAAGTAAAGACAATTTTATAGTCACAAAGCCAACTGTGCTTCGTAAAATTGATAAGAAATCCTTTCAATTTTCTGCACCCTATCTAAAATTTCCCTCCCAAGACATGTCTGATTTGTAATCAATATAGACACTTTCAAGACTCCTTTGAAATCTCATTTCTTCAATGTCTGTTAAGTTTACTAACCTTTATAGTTCCCATTAATTGTAATTGTAATCTCCCACGTTGAAGCAGTATTTTGTGTCCGGCTTGCTTAGAAATTGATAGATTTTTTCCAGTGTTATTTTGCCGAATTTGATAGTTCCTGTCTAGTGACTCAAATCTTCAAAATTATTTCTCTGTTTCTTTGTTTTAAAAATTATATACTAGCACTTGAGCCTGTTGTAAACGGGGTAAAGTGTGTTAGAAATTCTTTGTATTATTATCATCAATATCATAAAATATATTGGCAATTTTTAACCCTTCGACTAACATTATTGCACATCTGGGATCATTCTATTATAAAGCTATAGTTTGGTAACCGCATACATATAATTTTGACATTAATGGCTCTATTGCTCTTCTAAATGTAATAGCGCAAATATGCGATAAGTATAACAGTACTTTGCCACACAAAGAGCTCTCATTTCACTTTCATTTTACGCCTCACAGAGCTTATTTCATAGAGAACTTATTTTTGGTAAGAATTTTTTACTGTTATCATTTCAAGATAAAATTTATTGATATCCCAGTTTGACTTCACTCTTATGACATGAAGGATCACTTGTTTCCTATAAATATATATATAATCATAACATTGATAATTATTCAGAAGAGACAAGGTATTGTGCTTAAAATAGATCAATTGCATGTTCATTGAAGCTTGCATGCTATTAATATTAATCATGTAGCTTACGTCTTTCAATCCCAGCTGTTTCTCTCAGATTTGTCCTTGAATTTGAAACATGTTGTATTTTTCCATAGGTCTTACATGCCACCATGTTACGTTAATCATTGCTATTGTATATTTGATTGTTTAATGAGACTTTAAGTGTGCTTTAGGCTCCTTAGTTCATATCAGTGCCCAGAGGAAAATAAGATGATAGGCTATTTAAGTGTGCTTTAGGCTCCTAAGTTCATATCAGTGCCCAGAGGAAAATAAGATGATAGGCTATTTAAGTGTGCTTTAGGCTCCTAAGTTCATATCAGTGCCCAGAGGAAAATAAGACGATAGGCTATTTAAAAGAACAGCCAGGGACGTTTCACAGAAACAAAATATCATTTCTCACAAACATAAAGGAAAGGACACACAACAGATGATAGCCACCATGCATATTATACACTATGCATGGTCCAGGGAGACTCAGGATATTCTGCTACCCTCTGTGTACAAAAGTACTCAGTCCTTTTAGAATGTTAGGTACCATAATGCAAAACGCTGGGGACTACCATAAGTCTGTTCTGACAACAGAAGACTGGGCTAACAGATACAAAACAGCTATGTGTGTATGCTTGTTAAGAGAGCACTGGGGAGTCATAAGTCAGAAGTTACAGTTTAATTTTTCATTGACAATCCACTGTTATGGGATGACTTTGTTTGTTTTCTACATTTCATTTTTAAGCATTTCTTCGTCAGGGTATTTTTAAATAGGCATATGTGACAAATCATTTTAATTTTACTATTTTTTCACAAGCTCTTTTATTTGTCTTGTTTCCTTTTTACTGCTTTCAAAATTGTATTAGTTCATGCAATGTTTGCAGGACATGCTGCTAAGAAGATGCCATCAAATTATATTCTAAAAACAAAATGTCTAATTGTAGGAAATGTATCACCAGAAAGCATTTCCATGAATAAGACGACGTGCCTTCAATGGGTAGTTAGTATTTTTATATCATTTACATTATACAATGGCAGTTGTGCACTTTTTGCAATAAACAATCACTTGCATAATTCTTTATAATTTGATGACTTAATTTTTCTCTGGCAATTTGTAATTCACTTGGAGGTCATATATCACAAAGAAGTGGTAATTTGATAAAAACATTTCCTCTACCTTTTTTGTACTCAAGTACTCTGTTCATCTAGCCTATAGCTAAGCCTAGCAAGTGACCCAGTAGTTATTCCTCTGCACAATGCATGATATAGGAGACGATCACTGATGTAAGGAAAGAACATAAAAAAGTATGACGGGAAAAGCAGTGTTTGTTTAATAGATGAATAGATAAAGTTAGTGCTTTTATGCAGCGCTTATATCCCTTTATGCACTTGACAATAGTATCCGTGGTAGACAATAGACATATAATGGGACTATTACAAGCTGCCTGTTAAGCACAATACAGTTTACCAAACAGTGATATTGTCGAACTAGGACAGACCTCCAAAACAACCATTTACCTCCAATAGGATTGGGGCTGTCACAGCTTTCCAACCTGCAATCCCCAAATGGAAAGCATTGAGCTTAATTACAAGGTTCAATTGCTAGACACATTCATCTGACCTTTTGCTAGCAGAGTGCCAACAAGGCAAGAGTAGTACCTATTTTAAGGAGCCATAAAGACTTGGGATAAGTCAAACATACTCACATAGAGACAAAACAATTTGAAAAGGAAGGGATGAAAACACTTGATAATTTTAAAATGCCACATTTATTTTGATTCTTCACAGACAATTTGTCACCATCAGTTTTCTCCATTAGTTCATCTTTACATCATCAGAGAGTAACTTTGATTTGACAATGGGAAGAAGGGATAGGGAAACAAATTAGAATATTATTGACAAATTATGGTGAAATGAATATGAAAAATAAATATTACTCTACAACTGCTGATGAGAAGCATTCTCTCATACTCATTGTTGAATAAGCAAAAACAATTGTTGTTACAATTTCTACAATGCTTATGCATGGTAAATAGCTGAAACTTAATATCAGTGAGATCAATGGGGGGAGAAAGATAAAACAACAGTGAGGTCCAATTCTAACCAAACAGGATATGCGAAACCTGAAAAAATAATGTGTTATTATACCAGAGAAATAAGATTTCAGTAGACGGACATATGCCAAAAGTCTGAAATTCATGCTTTTGGCATATGTCCGTCCATGGAAATCATTTTTACTTGGAATAAGAAGCTGGAAATGTTGAATATTCTGATATTTAGTTAGCAGCTTAAGAAATAACCTTAGCAGTGAAAGGATTGAATCAAAAGAAAAGCACAAATTTAAAAGCTTGAGTGAAAGGAATGGCGCTGTGCAGCAATTTTAATGTACAAGCCTGCCATAATTTCGATCAAGTTAAGTTTCTGGAAAGTTAGCTAGGCCATGCCAAGCTAGTAGTATTGCTACCTGTGATAGAGCTAAAGAAGTGTAAAAAACCCGGTTACTGTTACTGTACATAAATTTCAACACTTGAAAGTTGTTGGAGGCTTCAGCCTGGACCGGAAGGAAACAGTGAAATATTTATTACTAATGGGAGGCTTCAAATGAAGACATAGGACAATGCAATATTGCATCATTAAAAGGATATTTTTTAAATTAACTTTTATTTGTCTCAATAACCAGTACTGTTATGAGTGAGGGAGACAAAATTTGATACAAATCAAAAAGAATCACCATAATTTATTTTGCGAACAAACCTTAATAGATAGAGATTGAATTCACTAACATTGCTTTGCTGAGATTCATTTCTGGCTTTATGATGAGAAATAAATCCCCTTGTCATATACACTGACAGGAGTTTTTTCACTTCATCAAGAGGATGATAAATAATGTGCTAGGTCTGGTTCACTGGTACAAAAATCATGTATGTAAAAATTGTTTCTTTATGGAGGAAATACTAAAGAAAAATAACAGGTGACACAAAATTAAAAAAAAAAATTCCTCACATCCTCCAAAGACGCTATATTTCATTCATGATTGAAAGTAAATCAACCAAAATTATGTCACAAATAAATTTGATTAAGAACATCCTGTCTTAAAGGGTATGGAAATCTAGAAATAAGATTGCAGGCCCTTTTAAAAAAATACCAAAATGTGCATAAAAATCTCAATCCATTATGACAAAAAAATTTGACAGTAACACACAATGAACTGCATTTTTAAAAATCTTTATCTTTATTACAAATTACAGGCAATGTTTTTAGTCATCAAGATGTTTGATTGTAGCATTTGACATTTCGTGCACACTAAGGCAATTTGTAAAAATGGCTTGCAATCGTTTTTGTCATCATTTCTATACCCTTTCAAAAAGGCTGACATTGGCATAATCTTTAGAACATAGTTAAAATAAGCTATGCCATGTTACAATTTTGTTGATTTACCTTTTAATTTCACATTTAAAAAGAATATGTTTTTTTTGTCACCCAATACCATTGAAGCACAACCGTTTTCATTTCATCTGTTTGTATAAAACCAATAAAATATATCACATTAATTGTAAAATACATATCTGATTTCCAAAAAGTAAAAGATTTTGATTTAGATTAAAACTATTTCAACAGAATGAGAAAAAAACATTTATAATATCCTGATGAAAAAAAATATGATGATAATGGTCCATGTTCTGTCAGATCATTTTCTTTAGTAATATTATAGTCTAGATGCACCCAAGAAGCAATAAAACCCACACAAATGTTGAACGAATCAATATGGCATCCAGTACAAAATGCATCACTTCAGCTGATGAAATTCTTATTCGCAACACTGGTGACGAAGCAAATCCTCAGACACTTGAATAAATATATTCAATAAAAAACTAAATTGCGAAGAAAAAAACCCCACACCTCTAATCTGAATTGTTTGTTTATTAACATTTATTTAGAGTTTTACGGCACTTTTAACGGTTCAAGTCATATCAGTGCTCAGGGTGAGTAAGATGATAGGTTAGTTAAAAAGATAGCCTGACTTGGACCCTGGCCTAGGATTTTCACAGAGAGATTACGTTAGATTGCAAGAAATGTTTTTTTTTTTTATAAACAAACAGAGATGATTTATAGTTATATTATATGATAAACAAAACCCATTATCTCTCAAAATAACAAAGGAGAGAAGTACAAACAAGAAGATGAGGGCCACCACCCACAAGATACATTATGGTCCAGGAAAATTTAGGACTTTCTACCTTGTTTTCTCTACAAAATTATTCAGTTCATATGAATAGCAAGTGATCCTTTAGTTAGGTACCACCCTGTAAAACAGGGCAAATAGGACCAAGACTGACCTAAAGGATACAAAATAGTTGTGTGTATGTTTGTTTAAGAGAGTACTGGAGAGTGTGCTGCAAATAAAAAAATAAGATGATATTCGAGCAAAAAGAGAGGAAGCAGAAGTAGTGTCAACCAAAGACACCCACCAACCACCTGCAACAACCTATATTGCGCAAAATTACAAAATTACTTATTACTACTAATAAATATAAACTGCTTTTAGATCCGCATTCTGGATAACACTACACTCTTTCTTATCTTCTTAATAGTTATTAAATAAATGAAAATTTGAGAAAGGAATTCTTAGCATCAAAGTCAAAGCATTTTTAAAACAAACATGGATTCCCCTTCAAAGAAGAAAAATTTAAAATGAAGGGACATTTCATCAATTAAAAATTGTTTTAAGTAAAAGTAAATAACCTTGTGCTCCAAGGGGAAATATAGAGTAACATTGTAGTAATTAGTATGTATAAAGTGACTATTGTTTGTTTATTTATTGAGAGTTTTAGGGCACTTGCAACTGCTATGGTCATATAAGCGCCCAGAGGAAAGTAAGATGATAGGCTAGT
>JAUEKZ010193118.1:5771-25065 GCA_031471865.1 Melibe leonina | reverse complement strand
TGTAAAATGTAACCCTTTCTCCAGGGCTTTTAAAGGCTTCCAGCCTATATGCTCTGTAAATATGATATGATAATAATCTTTAACTTGTTTTGTTTATTTTCTATAAGGACATTGTCATTGACAGTGAGAAGCTTGAAGTACCAGAAAACATCTACGGAGCAAAGATTGGACAACTAAAGTGCATCGATCCGGACAGCAAGCAGGGGCATGTGTTTCAGGTATGACATAGAGGAGCACAGTTTTACAATGAAAATTCAGGCTGACAACATTTGAGATTAATATATTTTTAAGAGTTTAATTGAGTAAAATTTCCTCTATATTATCCATTAAACGTTTTAATTGTGTTTGTTAGATAAGAACATTCATGCATGATATATTGCCAGATAGATAGGGCCAAGAGTATAACAATTCAATCGATAAGATCTTCTCTAAATGAATTTTTTCCTCCAGATATTGACATACTGGGAAACTTTCCAAGTTGGAACTAACTCTCTGCTTTCTTTGAAATCTCGGCTGGATGCTGAGAAACAATCGGAGTATGAAATCACCATTAAGTGTATGGATGATGGGAAGCCTCAGGAACAAATCATTAAAACTTTTACCATCACAGTAAAAGATGTGAATGAAGCTCCAACAGACATCTCATTGTCACATCTTGAGGTATGATTTTTGTTTTTAACTCTCTTTTGTTCATATTTCCCACATTAGACAATGGATTTTGTGAAAAAAAAATTGGGCATTTTATCAGACTTTCATTTTGCAAAGAATATCAGCAAAGAGCAATAAATTTTATGCTGTTTGAACGATTGAAAGAATACAAGTTTCATTACACAAATGTCCATTCAAAGAAATATATGAAATATCAACTAACTTAATGGTTTCAATATTATTGCTGATGCTGAATAATTTCATAAATCAAAAATTTGATGTAACCATGTTTTTTTGTGTGTTTAAAAAAAATTATAGTAATAATAAAATAATAAAAATAACGATAATAATGATAATAGTAACAATAAAGAATTTTTCAAAAGCAATCTATCACATATTGTAAGGCTGGCTGTAAGTGCTGTAAATAGAAAATACAAATTGCATGGCATGTACCCTTTCATTAATAACTGAAATTAAAAAAACAAAAAAACTCTTTATTTGTCCCAGGGAGTGAAATTCATCTTCTGGGCCTGTCACAAAGGAAGATTTTAATCGGACAGGTCCTGATGCATGCTTGAAATCATTATTTTGTAAGTTATGTAAACTGATTAACTGCTAACACCCTAAAGTACTCAAAATATCTATTCAGGTGCCGATGACAGCCAAGGACAGAGACACAGTAGCTTTGATTGAAGTGGATGACCCAGACAACACAGGCGTGGACAAGAACAAGCAGACACACACATGTGTTGTAATGGGCGATGCAGCAAACAATTTCACAATCAGTGAGGACAGTAAAGAACTGCTGGTAAACAATCTTCCCTAACACTCCAGTATTCAATATTAACTTTTTGAAAAATAATATTCTATGGATGATAATCATCAAGATATAGGAAATCAGGCAAAGAAAAATGATAAGAGAAAAATTTGGAAACAAAAATGTAATTGGGGGGAGGATTCGAACATGGTATCTGCCATAGCTACCATTGCCTGACAAACAGCACAAGAGAGTTTGCCCATCTCCTCGGCCATTTGCTTCCCAGCACTGCTTTATATCTATTTCTTGCATATCTCCACTGATTTTCCGTGTCTTCTTCACATTTTGTTTATCATCTTTGCAGGTAAAAGAAGCTGTGCCAGTGATGGAGAAATCTGTAGAGGTTGAGATAAACTGCACTGACAGCGGAACTCCACCACTCAGTAAACGACGAAAATTTACTCTCACAATAACTGAAAACGCTGATGTTCCCAAAGCAATTGTATTCAGCCCAAGTGAAAGAGTCGATGAAAATACAGACAATGTGCTTGCTGGACATTTCTCTGTCATCAACGAACTCACAGAGACTGCCATCAAAGGGGTGAGATAGTCAGCGTACATAGAGCTTGTTATATGAAGATTGAAAGTCTTGTAAATGTTTGTGAAAAAGATTTTTCCTTCATTTGTCCTCAAAGGGAAATCTGTCTTTTGGGCCTGTCCCTAAGAAGACTGAGGCATCTAAGGCATCAGCTGCTATGCAGCACTGCAATTTATGTAAGTTTGGTAAAGTGCTTTATCTAAGTGCACACCATGAGGGATCATGGCTTTATAATTTTTGGACCTGACGGGTTGGGATTCAATCTCTCTCCATCACCCACTGACTTTGTGTGTACGGTCGTTCATGCTTGACATGACTCTATGATGAGCTGTGTTTGATGCAAGACCATTGACACCCCCACCAAAAAGTTAATGGGAAAGGAGACAATTAATTTTCTCTCTGACTCTCAATGATGAGTTCGTCCATTTCAAACCATAGAGATTTTTTTCACTGAGCCAACTTGGCCTTGAAATTGATTAGATAACAATATTGTATGGGTAGATAGGATCTTTGATAGGTAAAAAGTTATAATTTCCTTTAATACATTATATAATAAACATTCAAGTATATGTGTAATTTATTCATAAGACATGGGTGCTACTCATCGCAGTATTCATGTAATTTGACAATGCATAAAACTTGGATTATTTCCAAAAGTATCAAGGAAATAAAGTCCATATAACAAACTTAAATTATCTTACACTTCTTCAAATACAAAACACTAAAACTATTTCTGTCTGTCTACCAGGAATTCACCTATTATGATATCAAAATATCAGAAACTGATGATGAGTACCTCACTGTCCAAGGAGACAAGTTGCTTCTCAACCAACCAGTGGATTTTGAAAAGCATCCAATTCTGTCAGGCACTATGAAGGTCAAGGGTGAGGATCTTAAGAATAACACAATTGATCTGGATGGCACTTTCAAGGTGAGTCTAAATCGTTGTTCCATGCCTTCTACACAATGTAGGATATTGAAAATTCCTTCTATTTCCAGTAATTGTTCCAGCCCAGACATGTATTTTTGGTTGTCGTCAATAGTTTGTCAAATATTTTAAAGCCAAACTCCTCTACCCCCCTCCCCCCCTCCATCTTCTACACCTCCACTTGAATGATACCTGAACAGTTTAACATCTAAGGTTCTCTTATTGCATTATAATCTTGGTGCTTTTTTCTTGAAATTCTGTAAAGTTGTTGAAAAGTGTATCACTTTCAAGCATTTTCAAATCTAGATTATTGAATTAAAACAATTTCTGGAAAAAAAATATTCATGTTTCAACTTTTTCTGATATTCTCAGATTAAAATCACTGACATAAATGAAAGTCCGACTGAAGTAAGGGTGTATGGAGGAGGGGTTGTACCAGAGAATTCTCCCTCAGGGACCGTGATTGGAAATCTGAACACAGTTGATCCTGAGCCTTATCAAACATATACATACAAACTTCTGGCTGTTGCTACAGGGTATGTACCTGTGGGTCTCTTTTGCTATTGAATTTGATTTCAGATTTTATGCTGATGGGCTGATCATCTGCTTACTTCTAGTTCTTAATTTATAAGTTTTTCTTCTAGCTTTGCGCTATGTGGGAATTCTGAATAAAGACCTCAGTATATGTTGTTTGAATAGATTAAAATGCATAGGTACAAAAGTGTCTGTATGATAACATTACCTTGTCTTTGAAAGGAGGTAGCAATTCAAATGCAATATGTTTGTAGTATATTCTAAGTTTTGTTGACTCTAAATAATGATGTAGGTATGTGTGGTCTTATTCTTATATTTATCACTGACTTATCACATTTGTCTTTGACTTGTCCTGGACTCATTTCAGGCTCAGCGTCAGCCAAAGCAGTCAAGAATGGAAGAGTGTTTTTGTTCTTGAGGGTTCCACCCTAAAAGTTGGAAGTGAAGGGAAGGCTAAGCTTGACTTTGAAACCAATCCAATTTGGAGCCTTTTGGTCCAGAGCACAGACTCAGGAGTTCCCCCCCTTGATTTAAACTACACTGTCAGAATCCTGGTGGAGGATGCAAATGATGCCCCTACAAGCATTGCCATTGACACAAACACAGTAACTACACAGTCTCATTTTGTTTGATTATTTCTTTTATAACAGTTTCTATTGCATTCTTTCATTTTGAAATTTTATTTGTTGACTTTAAAAAATTATGATTAGCTGTTATGAGAATGAAAACAAAAATCCTACCGTTGATGATGAATATTTCTCAAGTGAAGAGAATCTTATAATTAATAAAGAGTAAGAATTTAATAGCTAAAAAAGAAAAACTTTTCTCATTAGCAGCATTATTTCTTTTTAATCAAATTATGCCACTCCTATTGACTGTGTGAATATTTTTAGGTACCAGAAGATGCAAAGGAGGGGCAGCTTGTTGGTAAAATACAGGTGGAAGACCCGGATGAGAACCAAGTGCACTCATGTCGTGTCAACAATTTGCTGGAAGTTCCTTTCAAGGTGAGAGAAATAAATTTATCCATATTGTTCCATTCTATTTTCTATTAAATTCAACCTCTCCCATTGTGGACTCACCAGTTTGCTTAGTATTTTTTAGACTAAACCCAGTCTTGTTTTCAAACGATATCAAAGACTAAGCTGATCACTTGCTTGCCTTTGTCTTGATCCAAACGTTCTCTCCTGGCTCTGTGATTGGCTATCTTTGTCTGCTGGAATGTGTCACATGTCTCTCTCTTCCATCAGAAAAAAGTAAGGAAGTTGTATTTTGTTCTGTTTAATTCTGGGTAGTGATACACTGTAGCTCAGTAGGCAGAACATCCACTAAAGAACCAGAAGGTTGGTGGTTTAGATCACTGCTGCATTTTCTAGCAGCTGTCCTACCAGGCACTCAGCATTATGGGAGCAGTACTAAAACTGGTTGGCCCATTGTCAGTTTACTGTGTACGGGTGGGATATTGGAGTAAGCCCTCTGTTAATCTCTTTGTGGCTCCTTGCTAACTTTTCTAGAGAGCTCCAAATTTTCTATGACTTTACTTACTCAACCTTAAATAATTGATATCTGCCTTGCACCTTTTCCATTGACCAAGCATAACAAGTACAAAATATTGTCAGATGGTTTGGGAGTTTTGCACAAAAACTAATGTTTATTTTTAGGTGTGCAAAGTACTATGAAAGCTGTAAATCTAAAAAAAATGTTTGGAAAATATGCCTAAAACAATGATCCCTCAACAATGCTAACCAAATATGTAGGGGTTATGGTTGAGTGAGTTAAAATTGTATTGAAAACAGTGCTTAACAGGCAAGAGTCAACTTTATTAAGTTGACAAAAAATCCTTGTTCTTCTTACTTTTCATGTTTGCTGGCTTAGGTAACTCCTAAATAGGGTGGACAGACATAAGTTTATTTTAATCTTTTTTATTTTTTCCAGCTTTTCAGCTTTATTGAAAAAATAGGAGAATATCTCAGTTTTATCCCTTTAGAATTATGGCTATCTCTTCGACATTTTAACTAGATTTCATGATTCAGTGATGATATTTTGTCCCCAGGTTGACAATGACCTTGACCTTGTGGTGTCCCAGGCAGTGTTAGATTTTGAATCAGAGAGGTCCTATGATATTGAGGTACCATTCATTTTTGCTCTCAAATTTGTTTCAAGTTTTACACAAAATGTCAGGAAGACATTTGTACACAGTCCTTGCATGATTTTATAATTTCTTATTGCCTCTTTGGGGCCTTCCTACTGTAGTGGTATCCAATATATTTTTTTTTTAATCTTCAAATTCCCCTATTCTTTTTGGATTTAGTTACTAAGCAGATCTTGATTTTTTTTTAGTTTTACAGCCATTTATAAGTTTTTGATTAACCAAGTTCTGACTTTACAGATGATTTGTGAGGACCGAGGTGGAGATGGAAGCCATCTAAAGGTTGCTGGGTCTCTTTCTGTATCTGTGCTTGACATCAATGAGGCTCCATTTAACATCTCTTTATCAAAACTTCAAATTCAAGAGGGAAACGAGATTGGCACATTGGTGGCGGTCATTGATGCCTCCGACCCTGACAGCAAACAAGTATGCATCTAGTATAAGAATTTTTATTAACAATGAATCATTTTTTACTATTAAAACGTGTAACCAGTTAAAAGAGTTAAGGTGTGTACAGTTTCATGGTACATTAAACTGATGATGTTAATGAATCATTCAAGTGATAGATGATCTTTTACAAGGTTTTACATATTACCATTGTGATGTAAAGAAAGATTCTCTCAAGTAAATGAAATATTGCATAATACCATGGATAGAGATAGTTCATCTACTACAGACAAACCTCTTGCTTGTGTGGGTTTTTTCTTATTCCTAACAGTAATAGAACTAAAAGATTTCAATGCTCTGTTGAATTTGATTTCTCATTTTAATTTCAACACAGGTGTTCTTCTCAATAGTAGATGGGGAGAACGATGATGGGACCTCTTTCTCAATTAAAGGAGACAATTCTCTCACTGCAAATGTAGTGTTTGACTATGAAAGGAAATCAACATATCGTGTCACAATCTTGGCTCAGGATGATGAGGGCTTATCAAACAGGGAACAATTTTTGATTGAGGTAAAGAATTCTATACATTGTAGACAGTAGACATCATAACTTAGTGTAAATTTATCACTGCTAACTTTTAAAATGTCATTAAAAGAAACTAGGTAGTTTGTTTTTCATGTTTTTTAAATTGATTTTGAAGATTTTGTCATAAAGACCAAAAAGATAGAACAAATATTGACTTTGATGACACATCTTTTTTTTTCAGATTACCGACAAAAATGAGAAGCCAACGTCCGTGAGTCTCACCAATGACGCTGTCGATGAAAACAAGGAGAGGGGCTCGCTGGTTGGACTTTTGCGTACAAGTGACCCAGACCAAAAACAAAACTTTGTGTACACACTTGCAGAAGAGCCAGAGAAAGAAGGTAGCTTTTTTATGTCTTCTAATATTTTAATGACTAGGAATGGCCTTCGGAAATTTTGGGCTTTACCACTTTTTAGGATTAAAGTGCCTCTTTTTATAGCAGTTTCTGTCGGTCTATTGGATGGGACTTCTTATCTATCTATCTGCCCATTCATGTATTCATTCATCCATCCATCCATGCATGCATCAGTTTCGTTTTTCCATTCATTTGTCTGTCTAAATATTTATCTCTTATCCCAAAACACTGACTGATCATAAGTTAATTGAAATTCAAAGAATGTTTAGGAATCTTTCAAATTGTAGATTTAATTTTGCCTCCAGAATATAGGTTCAGCAACTCTTCTGGTTTTAATTAATTTTCTAAAATTTCTCACCACATTATATTCTTTTCGTATTTTTCTGCAAAGGTCATTTTGTGATAGCTGGGGACAGATTGGAGGTGGGAGAGTTGAATCTGGACTACGAGGAAGATGATACACACGTAATCTCCATAACAAGCACTGACGATGGAACTCCTCCATTATCCAAAACTGTAAGCAGCAGACGGGCATCAGGCTACTTTTGTTTGATTTACGATGGTAACAGACTGTTGTTTTAAAAGCTGTAGTAACATGGGTAAACTTAAGAATGACTGGCAAATGAGTTGTTATTCTGGTAAAGTCAAAACTTCAAAAAAAATAAAAAGCAGCTGTAAGGAAATTCGAAATGAACAGATTTTTACAAAATTTGAATTTAGAGATTGCTTGGAAAATATGTTTTTGTAAGTTCTGATAACTTAAACTTTTAGCCTTAATTTTTTTCCAAACATAAGTTTGTTTGTTCTTTATTTTGTAGGAAGAGTTCACCATCAAAGTTAGAGACAAGAATGAGGCACCCACTGAAATCATCATTGAGGAACCAATCGTTGTTGAGGAAAATGCACTTCAGCAAACCAAAGTGGTGGACATCACTGTGAATGATGAAGAAAGTGACCAGAAACATTCCTGTAAAATCCTTAACTCAGATTCTCCATTTAAGGTTTGAAATCCTCTTTTCTACTTTTGGTGTCTATCAGCTGAACGGGTTGATTGTAAAAAACATTCATTCTGACATATGCGTAAGCTTATGATTTAAACCTAAACGATTTTGGCAAGAATCAGGTAAAACAAAATATTTAAATTTAAAGCATTTTCCTCTTTTAATTTTTAAAGAACTACAAGTTTAGTATCAATCAGACTTAATCAGAGTATTAGAAGCAATTTTTAATCAGTGCATGATTTCTTTTGATATTTTTTATATTCCCATTGGATTTTTTTCTCATTTCTACCCCTTGAAAAAAAACAACATTTACTTGATATATATATATCTTTGTACATTTTAATTCATGTATATTTTTTGCCTATCTTGTTGCAGGTACATACTTCCAGCACAGGCACCATTCAACTCGTGGTTGGAGGCCTTATCAACTTTGAGGAACAGTCCTCCTACACCTTGAAGATCTCATGCAGTGATGGAGAATTCAACGTGGAAAAGGTTTGGAATGGGCATTCACATTTCACTAACAACACAATCACCATCATCATCATCATCCTCATCACAGTCATCATTATAAGTACCATTATCAATATTGCTATCATTGTAAACATCATCATCATTATCAAAGAAAACATGTTTTGTGTTAGTGACTCGACAAAAGGATTGACCGTATATTTCCACTGTTTTTATTATTCATTCAAAAGGTAAGGTGGCATGACAATCACTTGATACTTGATACTTCTCCACCTTCACTCTTTACTTTATCCCCAGAAGATAATAGGCAGTGCCAATTAGAAACAAATCCTAATAAAGAAGAAAATTGGGAAGTGAAAAAGTGATGAGGTGGATTCCAACTCTTGACCTGCCACAGCCCCCATTATTACCTGGTTAACATGACTAGACAGTGTTGGGGTTTTTATTTAATTGTTTTCCACCCCTCAACACAACATCATGCAGTGTCAGGGCCAAGATATATCATGTCTGGTTTGAAATGGACCAATGGGACATGTGATACGTCCTTGCAACCAAACATATCCAATCACAGAGCCAGGAGAGAAACTTTGGCTTTTAGGAACATGACATTTTTGGTCTTGCTCCTTTGAATTAACCAGGCAATATTTTCTTTTGCTTCTGTGTTATATAACTCGTGATCAAAATTCAATAAGAAGGCGTTGGCGTAGGAAAGGATAGTGTGCCCATCCATTTTGCCATACATAGCCCTTTTCATTTGTCTCAAATTTTCTTCTTTCACGATTTATAAAGTTTATCGTATCTTATCTTTATTTGTACTGTCTATCCTATATCATGCTTTTTCCATAATTTAAGTACTTGCTCCACACTTTACTATCCCCAGGAGGTCAAAGTGCAGGTGAAGAACCTGAATGAACCCCCAACCCGAATCACCCTGCTTGGGCCCCAGGCTGTCCCAGCCACCATCTCTTCTTCCTACCAGGTGGGCAAGCTTGTGGTGGAGGACGAGGACGTTGGGGAGACTCACATTTTCTCTACCTCAGGACCAAACTCTAACATCTTCAAGGTACATACATTATGAAGAGAAAAATAAATTTTAAATGGTAAAAGTAATTTCATGTATACAGTGTCTATTGCAAAATGGGAAGGTCAGAAGGTCAAATCCTGCAGGCAGTATTTTGCAGCTTTCTTGCTTGGGCTGCGCATGACAAGAACATGGCAGAGACTGGTTGGCCTGGTGTCAATATGCTGTGACTCTGTGAACTATTCAAGTAGGACTTCTGTTTATCTCTCTGTGACAGCACCTTAAATTGTCTAGAGACTTTGATATGGTCTAAAGGGCATCAGCGGTCAAGTGGCAAACACAACTCTCAGCAGAGTGGTTTCAGGCACAGATATAGATGGCCATTAAACACAAAGTCAATGGGAATGGTTTCTATCTGAATTCCTACTTGCATGACCATTGACGTTGTGCCCTAGGGTAAGGCTCTTTACCTCACTAACTAGTCTTTCATGAATATTGATTTGGTGGATTTGTTGCTTGTTTTCTATTAAGAATCCAATTTACCACAATTGAGATAATCTCAATGTTGAAGCTCTTCAGACAAGGCAACGTGTTGACACACAGAGATAAATGGAGGGTTTCCAAGTAGATGGCGAGAGAGCTGCCTTATGTCTTTAGTGTGAAGTGGCTGGTGTTTGAACTATTGACCTACTAATTCTAAGGCCAACACTCTACCGATTGAATATGAACTGTTTCTAGATATTATACAACTTTATCTTCTTCGAAAACCAGATTGAGCAAGACGACCAGCTTGTGCTGATGCAGGCCATTCCCAAGAGCCTCCTGGATAATCCAAATCCTGAAATCAATGTGACCGTTACGGTCATTGAAAGCGGGGCTGATGTGGAGCCCTTTGTGCAGGTTTTGACCCTTCCAATCACCGGTATCGACCTCGAGGCTCTCAAATTGCCTGAAATTACATTTGACAATAGAGAGGTTTGGAACTTATTTTCGCCCTTGTAAATTTTGTTGTGAATATCCATTCTTGAGAGTCACAGATTCATTGGTGTGAGGATAACGCAACAGATGTTTGATAACTTCAAATTATGCTTTGTGGATGTTTTACTGAGTCCATTATCAAAATCACATGATTTATATTTTTATAACTGATGCCACTCAACCTTGCTGGGACATAGACATTTGGATGAGAAATATGTGAAATTTACGGGGAAAAAAATACAAGTTTGGACATTGGGTTAGGACGAGGAATCCATGAGAACTCGGAGTAGAGTACAAGGAAACATGCTAGATTGTGTCTTTATCTTGGCTCTTGTCCTACAACTTATATTTTAACCAAAGCCCTTCAAAAGTTTAAAATTCCCTTTATTTATTTCGAAGGGGAAATTTGTGAGACATCAAGTGCAGATTACAGGGAATAAAATATGAAATCATATTGAAAAGTCCTGTCAAAAGATAACTTTTTCAATGAAATAACAGTACATGTGATGTAAACTATTTTTGTTTTTTCAAATTGAGATGGGTATCAGTGTTTTAGAAGATGTTTGTCTTCCACAGATTGATGAGGAAACTGTCAAGGGTTCTGTTATTGGTGAAATATTTGTAAGAAACGTATCAGATGCTGTGACCTTGACTGTTACACAAGACACACATGACATGTTTGAGATACAAGATCACAATCTGATCCTGGCAAGAAACATCAGTCTGTCCACCCCAAGCTCTCTGGATGTCACAATACAAGCTGTGAATACACAGACCCAGGAAACAAAGGAGAGAAAGATGACATTTCTTATCATCCGATCGGACAATTGTTGGAAAGATGGCCAAATCTGTCACGAGGAAGCCAGATGCGTAAAGATCAATGACACACACCATGAGTGTCAGTGTAAAGATGACTTTGAGGGAGATGGTTATGCCTGTGAGCAGATTGACGATTGTGGAGGAGATGAGGAGGACAAATGTGGAGAACACGGTGATTGCATAGATGACGTGAACTCTTTTGTCTGTAAGTGCAAAGATGACTACACTGGCAAAAATTGTGAACAAGCCCCGCCGGCAGCAAATCCCTGTTTCAACAACCCATGCCAGAACGGAGTGTGTAAAGTGAACCAGGGTGGTATGAACTACACGTGTGTTTGTTCTCCAGGTTGGATTGGGGATGACTGCACTACTAGCGTAGACGAGTGCAAAGAGGTCACTGATCCATGTCTTGCCAACGGCACATGCGTTGATCAGCATCTGTTCTATACTTGTGAATGCGGAGAGGAGAGATGGGGACAAAGATGTCAGTATTTTACAGACAGCTGTGTGGACAGCAGTTGCACTGACGGATCAATCTGCATCCCAAAAGTCAACGTACAAGATAAAGCATGTATACCTCATGTTGAAAACAACACAATTACCATTCAAATAAAATGCTCGGCATCAGAATCGCATGAAGATTGTTGCAATAGATTCATCTATTTTGTGGAAAAAAAGTCCCCAACTCCAGCCCCTGAGAGGAGAAAAAGGGACACAAGTGATGATGTTGATAGTGATGATTCCCAATCAGATTTGAATATGATCTATGCTGTGAATATCGTAGAAAGTGAGGATGGATATCTCAGTGTCACTTTTGTAATTACAAATGATAACTATCAGCCAATGGACCGATCGCAGATGGTGGATTTGTTGGAAGGAGTTTGTGAATCTTTTGGTACGTTTGCCCATTTTTGTAGCCACCTCTGATAATAGAATTTTATTTTGAGATTACAATGACTTAAATCATAAATAATTATGTATAATGTGAATTGTTTTAAAAGCAACAGCACATATTGCAATGGTTGTTAATGCTTTTCAAATAAGAATTAATAATTTCTAAGAGCAAGCACACACTCACACACACACACACATTATACACACACATACACACAAACATACCCACACATTATAAACACTCACTCTCATATACTTACAAAATTAAACACACACATAAACACTCACACACACATACACATACATACATACACCTACACACACACAAACATATATACACACATGCTTAGATGCATAGACTTACACACACATGACAAAGCCTGCTTGTTATGAAAAATATTTGGGTATGGTACAATCAACCTGCTGTAAAATCAGTATGCTACAATTCATCGAAATAACCTTTTAAAATGAAACTTTTGTTGCAGGAGCATATTATGATTAATAGCCTCACACTTTGCTCCATTCATAACTGAGCTCAACATATGCTGATCAGGGGAGGGTACCTATAAGAAAGAAAAGGCAAGTGAAAAAACCGAAACAAATTTTTTTTAATTATCTTTTTTTACCAGAGCCCACCAACAGTAATGAAGCCAGTTACTGTCCCAAAGTGAACGAAGCAATTGAGGCCTTCCAAGCCCAAGACACAACCACAGCCACTGACTCTTCTCTTACCCCAGGGTCGACCAATCAGAAGGAGGGAAGCACAGGAAGTGGAGTAGCTTCCCAAGTGTCTTTCTCCATTGGTAAGTGAGGATAATAGTACAGTATAGTGTGAAGCCCAGTAAATGACCTAGATGTAGATTGTGAAGCCCTGTAAATGACTTAGGTGTAGATTTATGAACAGTAGGTAAGCCTAATTAAATTCATATTCTACCAATGGTGTAAAAACTGGTACCAACCTACCTGTTGGATAAAGTAATCTGCAATGGATCAACATCTTGTGCAGCTGATTGAAATTACTACTACTTTTCCCTTTTGCACAATTGAAACCATGATATTATGGTCTGGGACTTTTGTTTTTATCAAGGGAAGTAATTTGGGGAGTGACTCATTTAATTCCAATACTGCTCTCCCTTTGTTTAGTTTTCAAAATTTTGTAATGGAGAAAGTAGTTCAGGTTTATTCTTTAATAGCCGCAAGACAAAGCATTGAAGTGGGGAGGGGGGGGGGAGACGGGTCTCAATTCCACAACTGTTTCATATTGACACCAACCATCACACATCTTAATCTTCCTGTAACTGTATCGGTAGCGTTCACTCCAGGAGGATTCTCAACAAATATATAAACTTTGAATTTGTCACTTTTACCATATACTTTACTAATAAATGTAAAGCACTGAGACAGTGTTTATAGTCATAATTGTTAATGATAATGTCTTTGTTTAAACGCTCTATGAACGTATATGATAGTAATAGCCTCCATGGTCTCCTGTTTTCCCTTTCAGGTGGAGCCCTCATGCTTGTGCTGTGGATGGCAGCAATGATGGTGGTCTAGAGAGAAGGCAGAGTCGGAGGCTTAAATATACACATGCATAATTAAATTCATTACCTGAAATATATTGATGCCTCCATTGGGTTTTGTATACGCAAAAAATGAAGCTAGGTATTTCTGAAATTGTCTCTGGCTTCCCTGCTGGGTGCTGGTCTCATGTCTATGTTATAGGTTGTTTCTGTTTATCACCCTTTTCAACACGTTTAACCATTTCAATGCTAAAGATACCAAAACCTTCAAGACTTGCATGCTCTTATACCAGTTAAATCAGATTTCAGTGAACGGACATAATATGCCAGGTTCACTGAAATCATATTAATCTGGTATAACAACACGTACATTTTCAAGATTTTGCTTATTTCATTTCGGTTAGAATCAGACCTGACTGTGAAAGGGTTTTAAGATGGTATCATTCAAAATTGGACGTCTCCAGACAATTCAACATGCTGGCATGCAGATATATGCACAAGGGTCACCTATCTCCACACACAGCTTCTTATTCCCATAACACCCTGGTCACTGACTTCCCCCGCCCTGTAACTCTCTGACCGCTTCCCTGCCCCCACTCAGAGAGATCTGGAAGAGAAAGAGGCACAGAACACACGCACACATACACACACACCCACATACGTGCGCGTACATACAGAGAAAGAGAGAGGAAAGGAGAGATAGATGTAGAGTGAAAAAAGAGAGAGAAAGAGAGATAGAGATTACTTTGCACCTTGAGACGGAGTTGCAAAAAATTAAAATGGTCGTCACTAGACAGGACGCTGGTCAATCGCTCATTTTTTTTCTTGACTATTTTGCACACCCGGGTAAAGTGAGACCTTTGAGTAAATTTCCTTGCCAAAGATATAACAAAGCGTCGCTTGTAGGAATCGAACCTGTTGCCACTGGGCTCCGTTTTGCTTCGCAGAAAGAGAACGATGCTAATTAAAGTAATATCCTCGGTGAAATATGCTCTATGAATAAAATTATTATTTGTTTCATACATTCATAAGTGACTGTATGCCGATTTTCACAACGCTTGACGAAATATAAAAGTCACAGAAAAAAATAAGTTTACACATGCTTGAATGCAGAGCTTAAACAAAACACGGGGTCTGGTTCCTAACTATTTCTAATGATGTATACTTCTTTTTTCTTTTGACATCAATCTTCTACACATACTATCAAAAACGAAAAAGTCATTTTATTCAAGAACTGGTCAATTATTGGAATTGCAATAACTATGAACTATAACTATAACATTCAATCTACGTACATGATAGATGTGTTCACTGGTATGCCCACCAAACTGCAACAGACTGTATGCACAAAATCTTCACAACAATGACCGCAAAATAGACTGTATGCGTTTAGGCAAAATACCCACAACTATAACCGCACTGTACTAACACACACACACACACACAATTGTGTTATGGTGTTACAGGGAGGGGGAAAGGTGAGGACTAGGTACTCACTTGATTGCGGGCATGCTCTCATTATGACGTCACATGCATACAGTCTATAAAGCCATACCCATCTTCCTGGAGTGGCAAGAGCACCAATTTTCTCCAAATAATGTGTAAAGTAAGTACAAAGACAAGCTTTTAGTTTACCAAGATGGCAAACTTCATTATTTCATCGTGATTCACTGCCCAGTTAAAACCCATACAGGAGGCTACAAGAGAACGCTGAAGGTACCGTGGAGACTTTATTGGTGGTTGTGTTTTTTTAAAATAAAAATTACCGTAGAGTTGTCGCCATCCGCTATTTCTACTACATCTTCTTCACACAGAAACGATAATCACAAAAATAAGATTCAATAAGGTTATAATATGACCAGAAATTAGATGCTTTATTGAATTGATCCGTAAGGAAATCAAAATGATGTTTTATATTCCTCCGAGTCGTACAGATTGTTACAAGTTACACCATATTATTTTACTCACAACCATTATGATATGATATCATAGGCCAACACATCACAATAAAACAAATAATTAAAATGCCCTCACAAAATCATGACAACATTTTGGACACCAATTAAATTTGTTCGTTAAATAAAGCAAAGTTGTTAAAATCAATTGAGGCAATCAGAGAATGTTTTCTTGCCCAATGAAGATCCGAATTACCACCGTCAATAGTCTAGTTCTGTACCGACCAACAAAAATAGTTGGATTACTGACTGTCCTACTTATTACATAGGAGGATACAGTGTGCAATCCATCCGTTTTCATTCATCCATATTGAATGTTTTACTTGACTAGGTCTGTGATGTCGACAAGTAATAATACAAGAGCCCTCAAAACAATTCGAGAATTAACTGAGGAAACATCGTCTGATAGCTGAAACGTGATACCTTTCAAAATGAATAAAAGGGAGTTTTTGGGTCAATTATTGTTTATTATCTTTTCATTTTGTTTTCTTTAGTTTTCGGTTAATGGTGTTTTATAGCTGAGTCAGTTAATTGGGAAAAGAAGAAGGAGTTTTTGTGTTGTCTAGGTTCTTGGTGGAAATGTCACTGACCGCCTTGTATTTGTCCCCATCATCCCCATGACTAATTACAATGGACCCGTTACCATCAAACATGTCAATGGTACGAACAATGACCATTTATTGTCGAGCTTACAGTGTCAATTAATTTGTGTTGTACATACATAGCTACCTAGACATTTACATCAAACCAAGCAAGACCACTGCGATTATCGGGATTGTGTTGGCAACACGCAAATGAGTCTAGACAGTTCATGTTTCTCCAAGGAACTAATAACTATCCTATGTTTAGTTAATTATCCACGGGCATTGACACCAAAATGAGCATATATCAACCCCTATGACAAGCAAACATTACCTCTACCTTAATAATGATGAAAATGAAATCATTATTTTAAAAAACTAGATGTTCGTAATCAGCGAGCCAAAATTAGTAGGTAAAGTAAAGCGTTCGCATTTGTTGAACCTGTGACCAGGGGTCGGAATCCTGGCCGCTTCATGAATACTTAAAAAGTAAATATTGGCATGTTAGCAGCTGCTTGTCCAAATGCCGCACAGTATGGGAACGATGCCAACAATGGTTGACCCGGTGTCAGTATGATTTGATAGGGTGGGGTGTTCTAGTGAGACTTTCGTTCATCTCGATGTCGCAGCACTTTAACTTGGCTTGAGAGATCTGTCTTTGATATGACCTTTAAATATGTTTAAAAGTACGCCAAACAGCAAGAAACAACGCGCCAGGAGCCCGCTAACCAGTTTAACCCTTTCAATGCTAAGGCCACCACAATCTTCCAGACTTGCCAGTTTTTAGTTTCATACCAGATAAATCATATTTCAGTGAACTGAAATTCAGGCTTTTGATGTCAGTTCAGTGAAATCTGATTTATCTGATGTATAAGAACACGTACCTACCTTTTTAAAGACTTTGCTGTAATTTAGTTGGTTCAGAATCAGACCTCGCTGTGAAAGGCTTAAACGGTGACGGTGAATCCAATATTCCTGTTCCGTGGTGGACGTTTTACCACTTAAGGTATGGAGCCGGTTTTTGTTGGTTCACGTTGAATGGCACGGGCGTAACAGTAACAGTCACTGAAACAAGGTGTTCCGTACCGTCCTCGTACTTATGTACCTTGGAAGAAATTCGTTGACTCATTGTACCATTAGTCCGTTTTGATATGAATGGAATAGCATCATTCTTCTTTTCTCAAACCGGATCAATTAGTAGGAGGCAGTCCTTTGTGTCGTATAAAACTCCAGTGAACCATTTATATGCCCAGCTTCAGCCTTTCTCAATAGCGCCGAGGAGGCAGTAACTCGGAACCGGAAGTCGGGGGGTTTGAATCCCAGAGACGTTTTACCTAAGACTTCTGATTCGGAATTAGCAGCTTCAAACAACTGTCTCGTCTGTGTTGGGTATTTTGTAACATTGCAAAGCGTGTTTGGCCCAGTGTCAGTGTACATACTGTGTCTGGTTGTGCTACCGCGGTTATCACTGATAGCACGTTAACTTTGAGAGGAACTCAACCCTGAATATGACCTAAGGTTTTTTTAAGGCGCGTTAATGAAACTGGCACCTTGGAAAAAATTCGTTGACTCATTGTACCATTAGTTAGTTTTGATATGAATGGAATAGCATCATGCATTCTGCTTTTCTCAAACCGGATCAATTAGTAGGTGGAAGTCCTTTGTGTCGTATAAAACTCCAGTGAACCATTTATTGGCAGAAAAGAGCCCTGTCCTCTGGATATCTAGGGGGAGTGTCAGCTTGGCAAGAGAAGCGGACAGGATAATCAGCATAAATAATCGTGTGAATAGCAAATTACAGTAGAGACAAGACACGATCGTGTAGTTATCCTCGTAAATATCGGTGTGAATTGCTCGCAATTATGGGAGGGATGGCCCTTAACCCTTTCACAATGAGGACTGGTTCTAACCCAACTGAAATATGCACAATTTTGAAAATGTACGTGTTTTTATACCAGATGAATTATATTTCAGTGAACATATAATATGCCAAAAGAACTGAATTTCAGGCTTTTGTCATATTTCACTTCACTGAAATCTGATATATCTGGTATATGAACTGGCAAATCGTAAAGATTTTCGTGTCCTATTGTAATCAAGTCCTGGAGAGTCTGGATTAGCCGTAGAAACAAAGCTTATCCCGGTTTCTGTAGCGTGAAGCGGACGAGTGACATTGAATGTCACAGTCTTGACCTAAAGTTAATCTATCGTAGATTACGTTTCTTACCCATAAGGTGAGCGGGTATGCATTTTGACACCTTGGTCAAGTGAGACGAGTAAAGTTTGTTGCAAAAGCGCCGCTTGTAGCGCAGGAATCGAGCTGATGCATGGCTTCCTGTATTGGAGGCCATGGCTGATGCCTCTTTGTTGAGTCTCTAGACTCTACCAGTCAGTCATCCTGGTCTCATGAGGGGAGATGCGTGTGATCGCAATGTGGGGCGTAATCGTAGAAGAAGAAGATGTGGGCGGTTGACGGGCGCCTCTGGTGGGCACTACTTCTGTTCCTTCTCTTTTGGCTTTATCTATCATCTTATTTTTTTTCCAGCACTCTCTTCAGTGTACACACAAAGCTGTTTTGTATCTGTAAGCTCAGTCTTGGTCATACCTTGTCCTAACAGACTTATATGGTCATTCCCCATTTTTTACACAGTGGTACCTAATGACAGGGTCTCTTGCTATTTAGAAGGACTGAGTACTTATGTACACAAAGGGTGGTAGAATATTCTTGCCCCCCCCCCCCTGTTTTTGTTGGGGGTTTTTTTCTGGGGGGGGGGGCTGTTTACCTCACGCTCTCGGTCTATTATATGATGACTCTGCGACACCCGGAGAGGGGAGGGAGGGGGAGTTTCGAACCAATGACCGGACGTTGCGATCATGATCAATTCATTACGTACAACACGCATGCTGTCCACGATCAGCCCCCTAATTCAGCTCCCAGCCGGGAAAGCTTGTCAGATCGTACGCTCACAAATAACTATCATTATACTGTCCGCTTTTCCCTGTTCCCTCGAGATTCTATCTCTCTCTTTCTCTCTCTCTCTCTCTCTCTCTCCCTCTCTCTCTTTCAATTTATATCTCTCTCTTTCTCTCTCTCTCTCTTTCAATCTCTCT
>JAUEKZ010193107.1:0-12054 GCA_031471865.1 Melibe leonina | reverse complement strand
AAATAAAATCACATTATATTTTCTACCAGTTTTTCACTTTTACAGGATGGAGAATATCAATGAACTTTTGGTTGCTGGTGTGGAAAAAAGAACCGCCCTTTATCGATGACAAAACAGAAAAGAATTATTCCAACAGGATATAAACGTATGAATAAACAATGGATTAGGATTGGAAAGGAATTAGGAATTGATGTTGAATTTATTGTATTCCATTTTAATATCTCTCTCTTTCTCTCTCTCTCTTTTTTCTCTCTCACCCTCACTCTCTTTCTCTCTTCCTCTCTCAATGCCACTCCCCTTTTTCTCTCTCATCCTTACACTTACTCTCTCTTTTTCTCTCTCTCACTTTCTCTCTTTCTTTTTTTGTCTATCTTTCCCTCCCTCCCCCCTTTTCACTCTCTCAGCCACATTATCTATCCACATGTCGTTTTCACCGAATTATATTTATATATAATATTCCAACGAATGTTTAAATTGTTTTGATATCCATGTTGTTATTTACAAAGTTTTGGATTGCCAAGGGAGGCCGCTTCTGCCGAAATGTAATTTACCAGTTTTCATTGGAACCTGCATTAATATCTACCACTTTTTTTTGTTGGTCTTTGCCTTTGAATTTTGAATATTTTGGGTGTGTTGTGTCATCTGAAGACGTAAACGAAATGGTTGTAAAACGTGTTACATTCAGTTTGCTCACGTTTTATTTACCTCTCGATATCAATATCGAATTGTTTACGGACTGATGTTTGATACCGCTGTGTTTGTACCTTTATACATCTGGCTATACACGCACACACGCACACAAACGCGCACACACACGCACACACACGCACATCCACATCGATATTTATCTACAAGCCAACGGTAACATGAGTTTGAAGGTGTTTACACACTACAATAGCGAAATTTACATTATAAGTCTACATAACTTGACTTAATAACTATGTAGGTTTTTTTATTTTCTGTTTCTTCTACCAAGATTATCCACGAAATTTTGATAATTGCAAAGTACCATGTATTGCAAGAGGTGAAAGATCCCTTACCCCTAGAAACAATCGCGAGGAACAGAGAAGGATGACAAGACAGCGGTGTGATCGTGTTTGTAGACCCATTGTGCAATGTTACATAGGGATTCCCCTATTTCTTTTGCAATGACAATGACCACTGTGTTGGTCCCAAGCCCATAATGCAAAGGAAAATATTTTGTGATAATTGTGGAGAAGAACTGAATTTGGTTGTTAATTGACAAATAGATGAAAGTAAAGTGATCTAAAGGTTCTTGGTTGACACGACATTTCACATAAATTCACTTTTCTTTGTTCAATGTTATATCTGAATCTATTCCTCAAAATCTTCTGTTCAAAGAACGGGTTGTCAACCAGTAATAATAATGATAATACTATATCTATACACTTATGAGTTAGACCTGTGTGTTTGGTCACGTGACTGGTCCCACCTGGATGACACAAAATGGCGTGAATTGAGGTCATTGATTACGTTCCCATTCGTTAACCATTGCAATATTTATTGCATATTATGAGGAGCCAAGATGGCGGGCACTTGAGGTAATCGAATGATCGTGTCTCGCTCGCTTGGCTTCCCATATTATGCGGTACGCACCATTAGACACTCTGAATAGAAAGTCTTATAATATCTTTGATATACATACACACATAATAGAACGTATATTACAAATTATGTTTTAAATGTACATTTCTATAGCGCTTTATGTGGAAACCCTAAACCTGTTAGATAAATGAGTTAACCACCGGGGCTTTGACAATATGCGAAGAAAAAAATGAAGAGAGAGAGAGAGAGAGAGAGAAATAAAGAGAGAGAGAGAGGGAGAGAGAGAGAGAGTGAAAAATATATATATGGATAGCTTTGGGCGGTCCCAGGCTGAACCTAGAGAACCGAAACTCTCTGTGCACTTTAGTAAAGACAGGCATCGGGTTTTAACGTGTTTATTTTGAAAATATCAGACATGGAAATGCACAAACTCACGGTTTGCAGTTATTTTTTTATTTTTTTGGCCAGTTCAGATTAGCTTTTCAATTTTTATGGTAGAATTGCCAGCTTGCCACTTTCATCATCAATTAACTAACCCGGTTTGTTTTGATTGATCTCACCCGATTAGGCAATCTATTGATTATTTTGACCCCAGTCATTGGCTATACCAAGTGCATCTTCGTGTAAAAGAAATATCTTTTATGACCAAGTTCCTGTTTGTGTAAATCAACCAATGATCAACTTGGTGAAAAAATTGGTAAAGAAAAAATTAGGACCGCAAATCAATAAAAGTGGTGGTAGACAAAAATTATCTGGCATTACTAAAAAAACAAAAAAACTAGTGAGCGAAAATGGAGCGTAAAAACGCGCGTGTAACGAAATAAGAGGATGGGCGACATTGAATTATGATGACTCTGACTCAATATTGTTTTCTTTTCAAATGCAAGCGCATAAATATTATCAGTAGATGTGAAGAATGGTTCATATAGATTTTCAAGACTTCATTTTAGAAGCATTTTAACTTTTAAAGAGTTTTCCATCAACATCTCTATAGGTTTTGGGAAGCAGTAATTGTTTCTGCATGAAGCTGAAGTCAAATTGGACAACGTATAAATTACACCATGTTTCTAACACTCACTAACACGATCAGCGCGTTCATTGAACGGGTAATCTAATCAGGCTTGTATAGAAATATTTACACATACACTGGTAAAAGATTATGCGTTGAGGCAAACGACTCACAACAATGACCGCACTGTACAATTGAATTGTGTAATGGTGTTATTGGGAGGGGGGGGGGGAGGCAACAGGTGAACACTACTCACTTTGTTGCGGGCATGTTTTCATTCTTCTTCTTCTTCCGTTTAACGACCAACATCAATGTGTTGATGATTTTGTCGTTTTTTCTTGTGTAGTGCGCCATGGTGGTCTAAGGTTTCAGTGGGTTTTTCTAGATGGGGATAGTGAAGGAGATCTTAGATGGGGGTAATTTGTGGGGGCGGGGGGTGGGAGGTGTGAAGGGGGAATGGGGAGGGGGTGGTTTTGGTAGGAATTTATAAGTAGCAAGCAAGCCTGGACTTGAATTGGTCCATGGTCTTGGCTGATACTATATCCTGAGGGATTATGACGTCAAACACGTACAGTCTATAGTGGAACCCCTGGATAACGACATAGGCAGGGACCAGAAAATTATGTCGTTATCCAGATGTGTCGCTTTTCGGGAGTTTTCAATTATTACTAATGATAAATAACAAAGAAATCGGGAACGGAGGTCAAGAGGTCTTATCCAGGGTTATTCGCGGGTGTCGCTATCCAGGGGTTGTCGTTACTCAGGGGTGTCGCTATCCAGGGAATGTCGTTATTCAGGGGTGTCGCTATCCAGGGAATGTCGTTATTCAGGGGTGGTGCTATCCAGGGGTTGTCATTATTCAGGGGTGTCGCTATCCAGAGAATGTCGTTATTCAGGGGTGTCGCTATCCAGGAAATGTCGTTATTCAGGGGTGTCGCTATCCAGGGAATGTCATTATTCAGGTGTGTCGCTATCCAGAGAATGTCGTTATTCAGGGGTGTCGCTATCCAGGGAATGTCGTTATTCAGGAGTGTCGCTATCCAGAGAATGTCGTTATTGAGGGGTGTCGCTATCCAGAGAATGTCGTTATTCAGGGGTGTCGCTATCCAGAGAATGTCGTTATTCAGGGGTGTCGCTATCCAGGGGTTCCACTGTAAATGTGTTAGGATGACACACACATATATAATTAGGGTCATGGCGTCCTTTGGGTGTAAGGTTGTCCGGTATTCATCTATTGATTGCGTGTATTTCGGGAATTCCCTTTTGCGTGTTGACACACGTATTAGATAATATCATGCTATTTGTTCGTCTTGAACCAAGTGTGTTCTCATCGAATTATGTAATATTCCATCATGTTATAGATTATAATCTTGATGTTCTTGTTTGCCAAAGTGCCGACGGAGAAAGAGGGACACAGAAAGAGAGAAAGAAAGAGAGAGAGAGAGAGAGAGAGAGAGAGGGAGAGAGAGAGAGAGAGAGAGAGAGGTGCATAATGTTTTAATGCACTTGTACAAACACGTCTATAGTGGAATGTCATTATTTATGGTGTGGAGTGCTTCTTGTCAACAGGAAATGAAAACATCCCGTTTTGTCTATTTCCAGTGGTGGAAATAACGCTGGACCCTCCCTTCCCCTCCCCTCTACCCCCTCCGAAAGGCAGGGAGAGAAACATTCAAATCCTTCCTGATTGCCTTTGTGAAACATTTGACCAAATTTATCGATGCTTAATGTGCTATGTTAAACCAGGACATTTGAGGAAGGAAGATCTGGCTCTCACTAATCATTCGTATACAAATTACGGACGCGGAGAGTCTTGACAGGCGTCTATAGCAACGAGAAGGAAATCTCGTGATCTCATGAGATCTCTTAAGAAATGAAAGCCAATTACAAGGTTGCTATGCCAAGAGAAGCAGCAAGCTCCTTTATAATCGCACGGCCTTCGAAAGCATGTAATCTCCTTGGATGAGAGATTTATCACACATTGATCAATCGCATGCACACATGCATATGCATATACACATATACATACATGTGTAATTACATACATACATATGCATGTACAAACATACACACATGTGTAAATACACACATACATATATGTATACACACACCACCAACATCAGCTACAAAGTAATTATTCTCCTAACAGGCTTCTGGTCCCCGGCCTTGAGGACTTATCCCGTTGCGTCAGGAAACAGGAAATGTTTCATTTGCATCGTTCTATGTTCTTTATACAACTATAACCTGTCACCTTTGTCCTGATGAAGGCCTAAGGCCAAAACGTCGAGTTTTGTGCGTCTTGTTTTATCCCTGTCCTCTACCACGGGCCAGTTATACCATTCATACCCACTGGCCTGTCAACCAGTCCCCCAGTTTTACCATTGTTTAGTGTGACAACACGGATGATTCCTGTTGGCCTCAAAGGAAGTCCTGATAAATAACATGACATTTTCATATTCTTAACCCTCTCAATGCCAGGTATGATTTTATCCAAGCAGAACAATATGAAAAATCGTGAAAATTCAATTGTTTCTATGCCAAATAAATTAGATTATATTGAACTGAATTTCAGGCTTTTTGCATATTATGTCCGGACTGAAATCTAATTATCTGATAAAGGAAATGGGAAATATTTAAGTTTTTTTTTTATATCTAAAAATTAATCAGATTTTTTCGTTCAATGACGCCAATAACAAAACGCAAGGATGTGGAAATGACATTAGTTCAAACATGATATTTATATTTGTGGAACAAAATATCCTGCGTTGAATTGGGATAAAATCTCCAATCAAAAAGAAAACCAAATAGGAAATTAATGTTGTGTAGCAATTATTCACACGAAAACTTGAATTTTGCACTAGAATGTGTCAAATGAACTGTTTGCCGTAACACAATATGAAATGTGGCATAGGAATTGCTTGCTATAGGATGATATGAACTGTGATTAGCTATACAGACCACCTAGCTGGTTGGATTCAAATATAAATAAATGCCTGTATTGTAAGAGACAACTGCACTCTTTTAAAATAGATACAAAATTACGTTAATCATTTTACCAATCCATGATCATAAGCGTCATCAGTTCTTGCCTGCCAGCATGGGGAGGGAACACAAAAGAAAGGGATAAGACAAAAATCAACTGGTGCCTAAAACATGCAGCTAAAATGATTGACACAACTCGCCTCACATTTGACGAGCTTTACCAGAAACTGAGCAACAAAAAGCTCAACTTAATTATGAAAGACGAAACCCACATCCTCAACCCCTAAATTCAATTCAACCAAAGAAGCGGAAGGATCATTCATAAAAAAGCAATGAAAAAAAAAGATACCATAATTCCTTTATTCCTTCTGCAGTCAGAAATTTTGAATTATCCCTAACTTAATTCCTGATTATGACTTTCGGTTCCACGACGAGACAGAGAGAGAGAGACAGAGAGAGAGAGAGAGAGAGAGAGAGAGAGAGACAGAGAGAGAGACAGAGAGACAGAGAGAGAGACACAGAGACACAGAGACACAGAGAGACAGAGAGAGAGAGAGAGAGAGAGCCATCTTTTTGTGAACACAATGTAATTTCCATCTTCTGGACTAATAAAGTTTATCTTATCTTATCTTATCTTCATCCCTAACTGCGATATTCATTTTTCACATAATATCTAGAGAACGACTGTTGATTAAGTTGGGAGGGGATGGCTCAAGTGGTTATATCGCTGTCTCATGCTGCCAGTCAGGAGATGGGTGACGTAGCTGGGTCCCGGGTTCAAACCCCACTATGGTCAACTTAAGTTTATGTTTTTCCATTTTCTACTTTCTTCGGCTTTGTCTCGTTTCTGCACTGCATATTTTCTCAAGTTGGACTAATTTCCTGTGATTTCCATCCAGTGCTTGCTCCCCATCTCACTGTCATTAAGAGACCAGCAAATTTGTTGGATACCTCCCCAAGTGCGATTTGCGATAAATGTTCACATAAAATCATCTAGAGTATGGTTACTCACATCGTCTAGTTTGCTGCCTGATTTTGGAATCGCACCAATTGAAACACCCAAGACTTTTCCATTCCATTTTTCTATTCCTAAAACCTACCAGTGGACACACACCTTAACAAGTTTATTCATACGGGTGATCAGTCATGGTTTGTCCACACAGCTAACCACCGGGACGTAATCTGTCACGTACCAGCGTCCTGTCTGGATGATGGTTTATCCATTTGCACTCACCACTGACTTGTCCACTACACGGTGCAGAAACTGTGATGACTAAAATACTTCCTATGAACTGCAGGAGGCACGGTGGCCAAACTGGCAGCAACGCAGCACAGAACCCGGGGGGCAACCAGTTCGATTCCCATCTATGACACCGGTTATTCATATGGCAAGATCAACAATATGGGTTGAGGAAAGTAATTTTCGATAGATAAGCGTCCTATTCAGATGCTCAGCCAAAGTAATTGTCCACGCACGCTACAGAAACCGGGATAAGCTCCGGCTCCATGGACCACGCACTAGGCTCTAAAGAACTGCACTGAGCGACCGAAGAAGACTTCCGGTAATTTTGCCCGCTCAATAATAATTAACAAAAGGATCATTTATTGTAGCTAATCGTATCAAATTGTGTTCGCATTATTCTTTGTAGTCTGAACAGGGTAATAATGAACTATTAAATCTGGCTGGTTTAGTTTGGTTTGTTGGTCGGAGAATGGATGCCTGCAAAGAACTTGTACGAAACTAGATCGTGTTACGCCTTATTAAAAGTGTAACCGTAAACACTGCCTTAGCTGGAGAATGAGTGCGCGCCTCTTGTATGGAATCACTTGCATATGTTTGCAACATAATTTGCTGTAGAGGAAATATGATATGATGGCGTGATGGAATATGAAGTGAGGGAGTTGGGGGATGGTATAGATAGATGGATAGATGGATGGATAGATAGATAGATGGATGGATGGATAGATAGATAGAGGGATAGATAGATGGATAGAAAGATAGATAGATAGATAGATGAATGGATGGATAGATAGATAGATATATAGATAGACAGACATATAGATAGATATATAGATGGATAGACAGATAGATAGATAGATAGATGGATAGATGGATAGACAGATAGATAGATAGATAGATGGATAGATAGATCTAGATAGACAGACATATAGATAGATAGATAGATGGATAGACTGGAAAGAGAGAGAAGAGGAGTAACTGGGGAAGAGAGAGAGAGAGAGAGAGAGAGAGGGGGGGGGGGTGGGGGGGGGGGAGTGGGAGGGAGAGAAAGAAATGCGAATTTTTATTACACAAGAGTGGCAATGGGAATGAATCAAGGGAGATTTTTCTTTTTTTTACTTTCACGTTGATTTTTAGAATATGAAACATCCGGAATCTTCACAATATTATACATTGCGTTACGCATTCTTTTTCATTCGGAAAACAAACAAAAAAACAAACAAAAAATGAATATTTCAAACTTGGATATTTTATATCTAGATTAGACATGTCAGTTCACTGAAATCTGATTTATCCGGTATAAGAACAGGCAAATCTTGAATATTTTGGTGTCTTCAGCAGTGAAAGGGTTAACCGTAAAAATCGTGGTGTCCTTACCGGAAGTGACCCACAGGAATGAGACCAGAGTGGGAGGGTTCCACCACTTTATAGGGGGAGAGGATGGCTTAGTGGTTAGCTCGCTGTCTCGTGATGCCGTAGCTGGGTCCCGGGTTCGATCCCCCACTCTGGTCAACTCAATTGTTGTTGTTTTTTCTGAGCTACCGGTTTCGAGGGGGAGCTCTACCCATCCTACCACAGAGTAGGGGTTCCACCACTATAAGCGTCCTGGGTTTGAACCCCCGATCAATCGGCGACAAGGCAGACAATCTTAGTAGTATTAACCCTTTCAATACTAATGACACCAAAACCGTCAAGACTTGCCTAACCTTTTAACAGATAAACCAGATTTCAGTGAACTGTCATAACCTCAAACTCGTTAATTTAATTTTTTTTTGCATGTTTCCGCTGCGTTAGAATCAGACCTCGCTGTGAAAGGGTTATACAGCAAATGTGCCAGTGACCTTGGGTGTTTCAAATTTTTACAAAACATCCACCGAATAAAATACAGACTGATCGATGAAACCTTGTCCAGCTTCTCTGTCTGTTATTCTTTCTTTTTATTTTTCTTTCTTTCTTTTTTATACTTATTTCAATTACGAACAATGTCATCTAATTTAAAAACAAGACCAAAACAAAGAAACCAAAAAAATAAAAAGTAAACAAAACGAAAAAAATACCCCCATCCAAAATGAACAACAAAAACATTTTTTAGAAAATACAAACAAACCAAAAGCAAAATCTTGAGCAGCAAAACGAAGATAATAAAACCGTCAATCCCTTCAACTACAACTAAAAGTCATTGCATCACTGTCTGCTCTTCATTAATTCATTGTCTCTTTTCATGTTTAACCCTCCCTCATCATAGTTGCATCTTTAGTTATAGAGCTATGATATACACCCGAACTAATCAAAAACCAGATGGCACTCTTCAATCGTCTAGATACTCGTGTTACAGTTGTTCATTAATTCACTCCTGTAGACAACGCATCAGCTCAGTCGGTAGAGCATCAGACTATTGTGCAGAAGGTCCTGGGTTTGATCCTTTAATGGGCAAATATTTTTTTCCGGGATTGAAAAAACCCTACAGTAAAATGGGTACCTGGTCCTCCATACAGTTGTGTCCGTGTCCTACATATATATTATGTCTTGTCTTACTACGTTTCAATGTTCGCTGTTTGCCGGGTATGTATGTGTATGTGTGTATGTGTATGTGTTTATGTGTGTGTGTTTATGTGCGTGTGTGTATGTGTGTGTGTATGTGTGTGTGTATGTGTGTGTGTGTTTGTGTGTGTATGTATGTGTTTGTGTATATGTGTGTATGTATGTGTGTGCATGTGTGTATATGTGTGTGTGTGTGTGTGTGTGTGTGTATGTGTGTGTGTGTGTTTGTGTGCTAATGAGCGCGCGGAAGGGCGTTACAGTGTTCGTTTGTGAGGGGGAAAAACGCAAGTTAATTGGAAACATCTAGAAATTGGCGTCCGCGGTGTAAAAGTACAACTGACCAGGAGTGAAAACAATTTCTGCTCAATCTTATTTCTTGAACCACTCCTCTTTTGGGTCAGTTTTTTAATTATTTTGTCTCCGTATAAAAAAATAATAAATAAAAATTGCTTTTTGGAGCAAATTACAAAATGGGAATAGATTCCCTGTGGTGCTCTCCTCGCCTCTTGTTTCCCCTTCTTTATGTTTTATTGTTCTCTCTATAAACCTCTCTGTTTCTCTCTCTCTCTCTCTCTCTCTCTCTCTTTATGAATAAATAAAAAATAATAAAAAAATAGAAAAAAAATAGAAAAAAAAAAGAATTAAAAAAAACATATATACATACATATATAAAAGCCAGTTAAATGAGATTTGAATTGACAGACAGGCCAAAAGCCTGAATATCTGGTTTTTCTCACATGTCAGTCCACTGAAATCTGATTTATCTGGCCTAAGAAGACGTAAATTCTGAAGATTTGGATGATATGAAAATTACTCTGAATAAACTAAATCACCTTTGTTTCCATTTTCCCAAAAAGCAAAAAAAAAAAAAAAACCCAAAAAACCACGGAACTAAAAAACCTCAAAAAACCTCAAAAAAGAAAAATTAAATAAACAACGACCGAAAACGAAGAAAAATGAATTAATCAATCGGAAAATAATTATCGAACCAGGATAAAGTGCAACATGGTTCTGAGTTTCTCTAGTGAAGTTAGGACAAACTATTAGTTTGATCAACCCTGTATGTTTGAACAGAATGGCACCGTGCACAATTTCATCGTTTTCAATTCCAAAATGTTGGTGCAATATTTGCTCATCGCACATATTGGTTTTGTCAGATCGATGTTATCGAATTTGACACCAGAGTGAATGGGTGATTTATCAATCGCAAATCAAATCGGATGACATTGGGGATGGAGATATGATAATGTGAATGTAGATTGGCCTAGAATGACATACAGGTGAATATTATGTATATAGGTATGGACAGAGGGAGAGAGAGAAGAGAGAGAGAGACGGAAAAAAGAGGAAGAGAGAGAGAGAGAGACCAGATAGAGAAGGGTAGAGATAGATAGATAGTTTGATAGAAAGATAGATAGATACATAGATAAAAAGATATATAAATAGATAGATTGATAGACAGTTAGATAGAGTGTTGGGTAGATAGAGTGATGGGTAGATAGAGGGATGGGTAGATGGATAGATATGTCGATAAATAGAGCGATAGAGAGAGAGAGAGAGAGAGAGAGAGAGAACAAAAAATTCGGTTAATGAAGAAGTATGTAAATAGAGCAATGTGTCAATACCAATATGCCACGATGAACGGGGTTAAGGTAGGGGTGGAGGGGGAGAGGGAGAGGAGGAGAGGGAGGGGTGGAGAGGGAGAGGGGGAGAGGGGGAGAGGGAGGGGGAGAGGGAGGGGGAGAGGGAGAGGGGGAGAGAGAGGGGGAGAGGGAGGGGGAGAGGGAGGGGTGGAGAGTGAGAGGGGGAGAGTGAGGGGTGGAGAGGGAGAGGGGGAGAGGGGAGCCCACATTCAATTGATTCGATCTCACATTAATTTGCAATAATGATTAATGACTCCTTCTGATTGCTGATGTGTGTGCTTCAATCTACCTGTCTCTCATTCACGGTCTGCCATATCAGTCTGTGTGTCCGTCAGTCTGTCAGTCTGTCTGTCTGTATGTCTGTCTGTCAGTCTGTGTGTCTGTCAGTCTGTGTGTCTGTCAGTCTGTGTGTCTGTCATGTCAGTCTGTGTGTCCGTCAGTCTGTGTGTCTGTCTGTTAGTCTGTGTCTGTCATGTCAGTCTGGCTATATTACAGTCAGTGTGTCTGTCTATCTGTCGGTCTCTCAGTCAAAAACCAATATTGATGTCTACCATAGGCGTATCTCAGTTTTACTAAATTAGAAGTATGAAAAAAACACAACAACAAAAAACCAACAACCTTTTTGTCACTTTATAAACTTAACTAGTAAGAAAAATATCCCTAAGAGCCGGATCATATCGCGGTTTCTGTAGCGTGGAACAGAATATAATAAATGACACTGGTTGTCCTCTTCTGGATATAACGCTGGTCTACTGCAGATTACTTTCCCTCCCCCAACCCAATTTGTGGATTGGTAATGATCTAATTAGAAATAGTCCATCTGTTTATTTGAGTAACATTTTATAAACGTTCTTGGTTATCAAAATATATCAATCACATTATTATTAAAACAACACATCTATCTCAAAGACACAAAGTCCGCTCATATTCTTTTCCGCTTCCGGTTTGATCTGCTTTCGTTTTGGGAACATACTTGGCGTGGATGAAGATTGGATTCAATCCACAGCATCCAATTTGAAGGTTAACGATACCATTGATCTTTGGATACAATCCACAGCATCCAATTTGAAGGT
>JAUEKZ010193063.1:0-12057 GCA_031471865.1 Melibe leonina | reverse complement strand
ATATTATATCTCCTGTATTTCTTCATTGTTGTCTCCTTTTATTGTCAGTTGTACGTTATATGTGTATTAGGTACTGTTTTATGACATGTTGATATAAAGCGCCAGTGGGCAATTCCATTGGAACTAGGCGCTATATAAATTCATTATGTTATGTTATGTTATATATTACCAAGCCCAGAAGGCTGAAAGTCGGGGGACAGCTATAAAACCTGTTTCCTGCCGTCTATTTAACCCTCGTGAGTCATATTACCCTCAAACTCACTCCCTGTAAACAAACAAAATAAACATGAAAATATATCAAATATCTTTTTAACATTAAATCATAACGTTTAAATCAATCGCACGTATTGGCAATACTGTCATAAGATATGGCACAATCTCCCTTTTCTGAGGTTTTCAAAGAATCCGTCTCCTTTTTTCCACACGAGTCATTTTTTTCAGACGGGGTTTTGTCTTCTGAACAGAACGATTGATTGTCGGATAAATAAGCTTTCTCGACGACAGCCCTTATCATTTTTGTGCACCGAGGCATTGCTTTTCCAACAATTACTCCCGGACCTTGTTTTGCCCGAGATGGACTCTCCTGCTCATCATGGCGACTGCATTCTTGTGAGTTACAACGCTCACTGCTTTCTATGTCTCCCACTGCTCTTGTCTTCTCTTTTCCACCCCCTGATTTATGTGTTGAAGTCGCGGGGGGCAAGCGTTGGCAGTCTCGATCTTCTGACACCTTTGAGTCGGCCCCAGACACCTTAACTAGGTCGCAGAAAGCTCTACGTATGTTGGAATTGTACCACCCGTACATAATCGGGTTTATAGCCGAAGAAGACATTGCGATGAGCAAGCTGACGGCGTGGAGCAAGTTGTATTGCTTCTCCTTGAACGTCTCGTGGTCGAGATCAGCTATAATGTTGAGGATGGTTAATGGTAGCCAGGTGACGGAGAATATCATAGACATTGCGGTGAGAAGGACCATGTTTTTCCTATGTCTCTTCATGTCAGCACGTGCTTTAGCGGCGATCTGGGTGTCACACCCTGGCCGGTCGTCGTGGCGATCTCGTAAAAAGTTACAAATTCGGGCGTGTAATATGGAGATCACCCTGGAAACGGGAAGGAAAAAAAGCAAATAGTTATATTAGCAATTATGATATAAAATAATCGTACAGGCATTAAAATTAAGTGATGGAAATAATGGAGGACAAAACAAACATGGGTGCTTGAGACAAACGGCCTCCTTATCAGAACAAAAGAAAAAGGGGCAAAATATACATAGAACACAAGTTAGCACTGCTCAGATTAGAGGCATCATCATCTCAGAGCAAACTGACATTCTTCCCTCCAGGAAATGTGGAGGAACACCCAGATCGTGCCCCTGCCCGTTCTAAAGCCCTATGATGACCATAGCTTGAATTTATAAAATACCCCCCCCCCCCGCCCCAAAAAAAAAACCCAAACAAAAACAACAACAAAAAACATAAAAGTAGAAAAGCCCACACGATTGAATCATCTCCCCTCATAAACAACTTCATAAAAGAAAGAAAGCTTGACGAGCTTATTACGAGTTTATTTTCTGTCTGCCGTCATCGCATTACATTGCATTACATAAATTTCACCCAAATTTGTAAATGAATTTCCATTACCTCGTTGTAAAATAGAAGGCGTATTATTCCTTTAAAAGCATATTCATTTTTCCATTGGGTTATCTTGGTAAATGAAAAGAAAATGAAAAAAAAGCAACACAAAATAAAAAAAAAAAAAAAAAAAAAAAAAACCCAAATAAATTAAACCAAATAAAACAAAACAACCCCCCCCCAAGAAACAAAAAAAAAAACCAACAACAACAAAATAAACCCCAACAAAACAATAAACTCAGTTGAGACAGACAGAAAAAGATTAGATCAAATGGAACGAGTTGTCTGGAACCTTAATCTCTGTTAAATAAATTTTAGCATTGCGCAAAAGTTGTTTAAAATATTACAGAAAGGAGATACCTTATTTCCTAAACCTTCAATGAAATGTTAAATAAAAAACCACACAAACCCCTTCTTGTAGTTGGTGAAAAGAATGTTCATTCCATCACACCGATCTTCAAGAAACGATTATTGAGGTCTGGTTCTAACCCAACGAAATAATGCAAAATCTTGAAAATGTACAAGGTCTTATACCAGATAAATCAGATTTCAGTGAATTTCAAGCTTTTGGCATATGTCAGTTCACTGAAGTCTGATTTATCTGGTGTATGAGCAGTCAAATCATGAAGATTTTTTGTGTCCTTAGCATTGAAAGGGTTTAATAATAATAATAATTTTTAAAAAAGCAACAACAAAAAAGTGTGCTTTCTCTTATTCTTTTCAGGATTTCGATCAATACGATCCGTGACCGAACGATTAGCCCGTCTCATCTAGGTATCACAGACTATCTGAAAGTGTACTTCAAAGTCCATTAAACCAAGTCCTGTAGTCTGCATTACCATATCTTGTAAAAAAAAAAAAAATGGATATATTCAAAAGCCAATGCTTATTATTATGAAATGAGATACAATGTGAGTATCATTCGTGTTATAATACTGGTCTTCTACAAAGTTGATTATCTGCAAATACTTATGTAGGGGAAAATAATGAAAAGAATGAAAAAAGGACTCTATTTCGGATAACACTTACGTTGACGGGGTCAGATATTGAAAAAGCATCACCGTGGTAGTATATATCTCACGAAACAAATCGTTGGGCCAATGATCAATGCATTGTTTCACAATGACATGTTCGTACACCTGAAAAGGAAATTTTAAAACAAGTTGCAGAATAAATGAGAATCTGCTTGAACCTGTCCCGTCTTTGTGTGTGTGTATGTGTGTGTGTGTGTGTGTGTGTGTGTGCATGCGCGCGCACAAACTTGTGTGTTTGTTTCTCGCTAGCTTTTAAAGTGATAACCGAATAAAAAAAAAGAAGTGTTTAACTAATCATTTTGCAAGTAAATAAACAGATAAATAGTTCTATACATTATTTACCTAAAGATATAAAGGGGTTTTCAATGTCCTTGACATTTTCTCGATCCGCCTCCCGTTTTTTCATTAAGGCGACCTCCTCCGCAGATCCCCCCCCCCCCCAACAAGAAACAGAGACATCGCTAACCTCTATGTACTAAGTCTCAAAATTTCTTTAGACACTCTCACCGCCTACATGATAGTCGAATTTGCCGCCACATAGGTATGGTAACATTAGTATGGATGACTGGTTAAGGAGTCAAAAATTGATAAAACTCTTCTTATGTGTGAAAAAGTATCAATAAAAAAAAAAAAAAAAGAAAATGAGAGAAAACAGCGCAAAAAAACACCCACAAAATCCACTCACGAAAAGTACCTAAAGAACGTAAATTGTAGACTATACACACAAATTCTAACAGGACAAAAAAAAAAAATCAAGAAAAAGAAAAATTACGACTGGAAGAAAAAAGAATGAGGAAAAGAAAGATTTTGGTCCTGCACAATGCCACCCAAGAATAATGATAAAAAGTTGGAGAGAAATCAATTCACAGAGAAAAGATACCACAAGGTGAGCAAACCATCGCTGGAATAGATGTGATCAACGGAGCTTTAGATATGAAGGACACTTCCTATTGCGTGCTATAATCTATTAATTCTGTGAAGAGTTGAGTTCGAAAGCAGTTGACTCGTTGGCCTACCAGATACGTACTAATTATTTAAAAAATAGACAAGAAGAAGAAGAAGAAAAAGAAGAAGCGAAAGCAGCTCGACTCATTGCACTCTAGATTAGTAGGGATTATGATACGGGTGACCCCAGGTAGGTCACGAACGTAGTCAAAAAGGAAGTTAAGAAGAGATAAATCCTATACATCATTTCCTGTTTTACATACCTTGTTTGGTTTTGATGAGAAATACATTGACGATGGAAAACATTATTTTAATATGGGATTTAGTCTTTCGTTTTTTTTTTTATTGATCGTTTTAGGATGATTGCAACTGCTAAGGTCATATAAGCGGCCAGGGGTAAGTAAGATAAAAGGCTAGTTTATTGAATAGCCAGACTCTGCCCGGGACGTTTCACAGAGTGATGATTTAAAAAGGAAAAAACATCATCTCTCATAAAAGCAGGGCAAAGAAATGATTTACAGGAAAAAAAATCACCCATCACAATCACTAAGCAAGACACAAACAGATGATGGCTACCGCACATATCCTGCACTATTGCGGTCCGGAGAGACCCAGAATATTCTACTGCCCTTTGTGTACAAAAGTACTCAATCCTTCTAGATAGCCAATGAACCTTTAGGTACCACAGTGTAAAACATGGGGGATGACCATAAGTCTGTTCGGACAACAGGCAGGACCAAGACTGAGCTAATATACAAAACAGCTGTGTGGGTGTGTGTATACTTGCTGAGGGAGCACTGGAATGGGAGCTGGAAAAGGTAAGGTGATAGATAAAGCCAAAAGAGATGAAACAGAGGCGCCCTCAAACCACCCATCTTTAATAGCGTTTAGGTATTTTTGGTCTTGCTCTTTTCAATTTCCACCCACACATAATTTAGCCTTTACCTCTATTATCGCTTCTCATTTAAATTCAATGAGTTGTCCCCACAAGGCGAGTGAAGGGAATTAATTGCAGTCAATTTTCCAGGGGATGTTACACCTCACACCAACTCAAATTACCATTGACTCCTAGCATCAGGAACGTACCCTTAATTCATTTGTACTGTACATTATATCTCTTCCGTTAATTTGAGTTGAAATGCGCACTGACAGAAATACTTGGTCCAGCGGAGTCAGTCAGTTATTGGAAGAAAAAAAACCATAACTACTACTTCTACTACTACTTCTTTATCTTTTCTTCTTTTTCTTCTTCTCCACCTCTCTATAATGCAATCAATATTTCTAACAACACTAGACAAAGCGACACAAGCACATCATGAAATTTATATGAGAAAGAGTACAGAAATGCGTTTGTAGTCTGATGGGGAAATTCAGACAAAACTCAATCCGTGGCAGCTTTGATGTTTGATGCTCAGTCTCATCAGTAAAAGAATGAGAATACTTATTAAATAGTGTTTTTTAAATCCGCTTACGGCATTTATGTCTCTCTTGCTCTGTATTTCTACCGGTGCTGTGGAAAGCCGATGCCTGTCTTACATACAGCGAGCTCCCCATAGAAGATGTCTAGGTATGCGTACCTTATATTCACGCGATAGCCCTGTGCCCAGATCCAAAAACATTAAAGACCTCTTACGACGACGACTACTTCTACTGCTACTACTACCACCACTACTACTCCTACTACTATGACAACGACGACCACGACTACTACTACTAGTAGTAGGTTTGTGTGGGGTTCAATCCTCCCCATTTCAGCTTTTCACCCAATCATGGAACGTTTCGTTACAACTCTGGGTTGATCGGAACCCGAAACCTACTACTACGACGACGACAACGACAACAACAACTACTACTTTTAATACTTCTACTACTACTACTACTACTACTAATACTACTACTAATACTACTACTTCGACGACGACGACGACGACAACAACAACAACAACAACTACTACTTCAACTGCAATTACGATGGTACCTTTTGTGTCTCTATGAGGTGAAAGCAGAATAGAGGCGTGGAGAGGAGAATGGACACTATCCAGATAACCACCAGCATGGTGAGTACCAGGCGCCTGTGCATCTGCCGGGCGTGCATGATGGACAGGTAGCGGTCCAGGGCGATGGCTACGATGGTAAAGGTGGACACGAACACGTCAACCGTGGCCAGGGCTGGGATAATCCTGTGGGAATGGTGGAACATAGAGTAAGTACCAACAAGGTTGTTGGAAGCTGTGTAGCGGAGAAAACATAAAAATTGAATATAAAAGCTTCCTATCAAACATAGGGTAAGTACCGAGAAGACTATTGGAAGCTGTGTCGTGGAGAAAACAAAGACGTTGAATATGAAAAGCTTCGTAAGATTAATCGACGTTGGCTTAAAAATGTATATCAGATTTGATTAAGGCCATGCAAGCTCAGCTCGATAGCTCAATCAGTACAGCGTCTGCCTAAAGACCCGTTCGTCAAGGTCATAACACAATTGCCTAAGTCACCTAGGGTTCTTACTTTACTACCACAACTGCTTAAGTCATTAGCCACCACAACTGCTTAAGTCATTAGCCAATCAAATCAAGGGTGATTTGAATTGTCTTAGCTCTCTATGTTATTGGTGGAAAGAGGCCGTCCTTCAACTTTGAAGCTGTGTTACTCAAAACACAAGAAAATGACTTGGACAATTGTGTTATGACCGTGACCCGTTGCCTTTGGCGCTATGTGACCAAAGAAACATAGGTTTGACGTCATAATCTCAACAGGCCTTCAGCTACTTTCCCTACTTCTGAATGGCACAATCACACATTGTTGTTTTTTGACCCAAACAAAGATGTTAGCTCTCTTGATTTTGTGTGCATTGCAAGCACATTAGCTCCATGAAAACAACACACAGTTCTAAATCCTCGAGTCGTCTGCATCCAATTGGGATCCAGCAGGAGTACTCCTTTCTACCGATGATTTAATCAATTGGTGGCCAGGTCTTATACTAAGCAACAATGAAAATATCGCATCCTATTTTCAAAAGCCAGATACCTTCCTTATACCCGTTATTTTTCCACTTGATAATCAAGACAAGAGGTTAGTAGCGAGAATTTTGTTGCTTCTTTTCTCTCAACTTGTAACAATACAGAAATTAAATCATAATCTTCTCAAAACATGAAGAATCCAGGTTAAAAATCAGATTGCCGCCATCTTGTTTGGTCATGCGTACCTGCACATGACAGCTCCCAGCGTCCATTTCTTCAGGGTGAGTTTGGTGAGGGAGAAAGGCATGCAGACCGCCGACATGATGATATCACACACGGAAAGGTTCAGGATGTACAAGTTCTTAGAGCTACGGAGCTCCTGGTGATGAGGAGAAAAATATCATATAATATACTTTTCATAGATATGCTACGCTTGTTGTATTTCAAGCGAGAAATCCACAGACGAATTTTTTGAATGAGTCACAGAAAATGGGAATGGAAAAAAACATGTCCCCCAGACCTGTCAAACGAAACAAAAAAGTAATAAAACCGAAGACATCAACAAGCCTTGAACCACATAAGCACACCCTAAAAAGAAAAGAAATCCCATTGACGGACATTGGCGTTTTTGTGGCTTTCTCTATCAACTTAAACCCCTAGTGAGACCTTTAATTAAAATGGGTTTTCTGTCTTCAGTGTCGCATGCCTAAGCTTCAGGAGAAAGGAGGTAGCAAGCGGAATGCTTATTGCGTCCAGTTAGGTGCCAACAAGATTCCCCTATGCGAGGTAATTATTTGACCGAGGATGGTTATTACTAAATTCCAGAACGAGGCTCGAACCCGAGCAGCTTGGATTGCAACAATGTGAGCACGGGCCTAACTCTAAACTGTCTGAACTAGAACTAGAACTGAACACTCCAAAGTGATAATAATCACGACATATCATTAACATGTTTCTCTTCACTTCAAGCAAACGTACTGTGAAAATATTTATCTTTGATGGTATACCGGCAAAAGCAACTCGCAAAGGACTATTCTCAAGACTCTTGACCGTTGACACGATTTGACTGGGTGACGTAAAGGGCCCGAAACCTACGGTCATCGGCTTTCTGGCCTTGGATAAAACACTTTACCTCTCTAAATCATCTTGTTGTGCTGCATTGCCCCCTGACGATTGTGATGTCACAGTTATTATCTAAAACAGCCCCGAAAGGATCCACAAAGGGAATGTAAAGATTAAAAAAAATTATCATGACCTATTCTAACCCTTTCAATGCTGAGGACACCAAAACCTTCAAGACTTGCCTGTTCTTATACTAGATAAATCATATTTCAGTGAACGGACATATGCCATTTCCCTGAAATCTGATTTATTTGGTATAAGAACATGTACAATTTTCAAGGTTAGAATCACAATCGCTATGGTAGGGTTAAAATCAAGAGAAAAAAAAAGAATAAGAAGATTGTTTCTCAGCTCCTACCTTCCTCCTGACTATAACGATAATGATGAGCAGGTTGCCAAGGACGCCAAGGAAGACGACAAGGCAGTAGAGGATGACGAGGACGATGACGGTGGTGGCAGGGAACCAGAACATCTGGTTGGTGTATTCCTGCACGATCTCAAGCATCTGGTCCTGCCGTACACACACCGTGGTGTTGGCGATCGAACCGTTGGTCTCATACATGGCGATTATGGAGGCCACAAATTCCGCAGAGACTGGCAAAGGAAGTAGTCCTTCTATTTTGGTTGAAATCTTAACCCTCTATGTCACTTTAGTTTAAAAGCGGATGGGGTTTTCTAACACTATCAAGATGGACGAGAAGGTTTGATTACAGAAAGTCATCAACAACAGAGATCAATGATTCATATTAATTAAATCACCGACAGCATTCAGGCCCGAACTTTCAAGTAATGTGGCCGCATCAAAATCTGTTTGCCTTTTCTCAAGCTATTTGATAGAAAAATGCCCCTACCTATTGGCCAATCTAGGAGTTGCTCGACAGTATTCATGTATAGTGAATAGTTGAAGCAGGTGGTTTGCTTCCTAAAATTCTTACGTGGGCACTGCAGACCGCGTTAATACCTGGACCTTTGCTTCGGAATATCATTTGGGAATTTGAAGGTCTTAAGGCGATGCAAAGACATCATATGTATACAATCTTGAAAGGCATCAAAACCACGTGTGAAGACTTCTCAATACCTAGGGTCAGATTTGAAGAGTTTGAAGCAAAAATATTTCTGTTCATAAGATGATTGATTCACAGGTGATCAATATTGTGATTTGGATCTGTAAATAAAAAAGCAACAACCCGCAATCAATGATAATGTTATGAAGTATCTTACAAAACAAGCACAGAACAAGCTAACGCACCATGAACTACTATCAACCCTGTCCTTTTGTCTCAGCTTGTAAACATCAGTCGATATAAATTTAAGGGTTTTATTATTGGAGTGATCAAACATTGTTGGGAGAAAAGGGGGTGCGGGGGGACGGGGGGGAGGGGGGGGGGGTAGGAGCTTGTTTCGCTTTTCTATTCATTTGATTTGTTCAGCTGTGAAAATAATATTTTCGTACTCAAGATTCATTCATCGAGCAAGAAATGATAATAATGAAAATACACACATAAAATCATTTTCACCCGCTGACTTGCTGTCCCATCCAATATTCTCCTATTAATTTTCCCGTCTTTTCATCTCTTTCATCCAATCCTACTCACACACACCCACCCACCCCTACACACACACACGTAAAATACTACTCAGGTTTGCCCATGGTGATGTAAAGCAAGGTAAAAGTATTCATGACGAGACATATCGATTGATGTACAATGTACGCACAATGAGGAGGAGAAATATCCACAGCATTCTTTTCATGTCTCGTTAGACGTTAGACCCTACGGCTTTTCAACATTTAGCTGACGGTGACGTTTCCTCTTCGTAATCTCCCCCGGAAGAAACCCTTGTACAGGGCACCCATGGCCAACTTTGACGTGAGCAAGGCGTGGAAGGAGGAATGGGATAGAGCCGCCCCGAGGGGCTCCGCGGATTATTAGACCCGATCCAGTTTCAACTCCTAGTCTAGAGCCATGCGGGTGACGGCGAATAGACTGCGGACCAGATGCGCAAAGACACGTGCCACACTCTATAAATGGGGGAGAGCTGACTCCCCCAACTGCAAACATTGCGGGAGGTGCCCGCAGACGGCGGAGCATCTGGTTGAGGAGTGTCGGGTGACGATGCACGACGGCGGCTTCCGATCGGTCTATAGTTGCGACAATACGTTCCGCTATTGGGTGAAAAATTGGAATGGGGAGGCGTAAATACCCCAAACGAAACTGCTGCTCCCCCGATGGACAAGGGCGACAGCTAACTAGTTGGCACGTATGAACTTTCTGAGATTGATGATGCTCTTGTGGTAGCTTCAGGCTTCGGAACCGTAGGGGAATGGATGATAAGCCAGAAATAGTCTGTGGTGCTCTGAAAGGTCAATGAATATCCAAGCCGACGACAACGGCAATGGTAATAATGAGATAAGAAATACAATGAATGAAACGACGGCCGAAGCAATCTAAAACGCAACCGAAAGAAAACCAAAAGCAACCTGACAAAACAGCCATCCAAACTGCCAGAAAGCGAGTTTCAAATCCAAAACAAACCTTCAAGTTAATATTTGATGACGAAACCCCCGAAAATTGGAATTCAAATCTTCGGAATCGCGTAGGAAGAGAACAGATTGCTAATCACCCGGAAAACATGTTAATGGAGGGATTTGAAAAGAGATTTCCATAGTTTATTCTACAAGGGCAGGATAACGGTGATTAAATTGTTGCTGTTTTTGTTCCTGCTTGCTTGGCCACTTCGGTGGAGATTGGAGGAGGTGACAGTGATGATGAAAACAAGGACAGACCATAAGAAGAGAGGTAGAAGGATCACATTCACCCCTACTAAATATCGATAGAGATTGATGCTTTTGTAGCGGTTGGCTAACAGAAGAAAAGGTTGAAGACAATCGTTTGGATCGTGTGTCGTTTATTATTCAGTTAGGATGCAAGACTGCAAGACGGAAGTTAATAGTGTGAGAGGAAAGAGCACAACATTTAATGACGTCACAAGACACAACATAAAAGAGTTAATCATCAGTGTGATGCGGTGCGATGATCGCCACACTTTCATGACGAGATACTCCGTTTTGATTTGTCATGCAATTGAGCCGGGTAATGGAAACACTGATTCTGCCTAGATGGGTCGGGGTATCAAATCTTTCTCTTTCAAAATAAAAGGCATTTTCTCTATGATACAGTTGTAGCAAGAATGGTGTTTCTTAAACTGAACTTTAGATTGCATGCAATTCAATTAAATACAAATGGTAAAAAAACGCAGAGAAAGAGAAGAAGAAGAAGAGGAGTAGGGGGAGGAAATGGAGGAGGAGAAGGAGGCGGAGACAGCGAAAAATGAGAGAAGGATGGGAGATGTAGCATAAGAAGGAAGCATCTACGAACTTTTTCTCAATTCCCAACTATTATTTCTAATTTCTATTATCGGCCTATTTTGATAGAATAATTGGATTTTTCCCCTCTTTTTTTCCTCTCGAATTTCCTCTCTTTATAATATTCTTTATGTATTGAAAACACTCATCGACGGAAAATTAGTTGTTCCTGGAAATGTGGAGAAAACTGCCAGAGTAAGTCGGATTCACATGGGAAAAATGAAACTTTGGTTTTTCTTTACTTTTCATTTTGTTTCACTGCTTAAAAGATTTATCCTTCCAAATGGCAATTCTAGCTTGCAGAGAGATTAAGGGGTTTTCCTGCTCACATAATAATATTTGACGGTTGATATTGAGGTAAAGTCTCGTTGACATTCCATTGGAATAGAAAGGGAATTTTCGTCAACCAGGAAAACCCCAATTTGTATAAGGGGTAAAGTGGGAAAAACAGAAACAGTGATAGCCGCTGGCCATCTTGTTTTGATGGTGTGAAACAGATTACGTGCGTACAACTCGAATTCTTCTGCCATCTTTAGTTGCCGTCCTGCCCGACACCTCTTGCAAATTAACACTGCCAGTTCATACCTGCTTTTCTCTGATCTTCTGTCTTTTTCTTCTTCTTCTTAAAACATCTTTGCATAAAACTTCAATCACATCCATCAGCAGTTGATGAAGACTACGAAGTTCAATTGGAGGAAATCTTCCCTTCCCACTTAAAAAAACAACATAACTGAATAAAGAAATTTGTTGATGGACAAATTAGATGACTCTTGAGTTTTTTTTCATGGAGAATGTGTGTGCGTGCGTGTGTGTGTGTGCGTGTGTGTGTGTGTGTGTGTGAGAGAGAGAGAGAGAGAGAGAGGGAGAGAGAGTGAGAGAGAGAGAGAGAGAGAGAGACAGAGAGAGAGAGAGAGAGAGGAGAGAGATAGAGAGACAGAGAGAGAGAGAGGAGAGAGAGAGAGAAAGAAAGAAAGAGAGAGAGGGAGAGAGAGAGAGAGAGAGAG
>JAUEKZ010193052.1:1990-12059 GCA_031471865.1 Melibe leonina | reverse complement strand
CATCTGTGATTCATATTGCAAAATCGGGAACTTTGGTGACAGATTTGAAGGATCTTATTTTGCAATGAGTCATATATGATAAACCGAAATTAAACACAATACTGCTAGAGTTTTACTAATGAACAAACCCGACGGTTTGAGAGCATAATGATAATTACGTATAATGACAGCGGCAAAAATAATAATAATAATAATAGTGACAATGATAAAAATGATACAAAAAGATTAATTATAATAACTATCATTATAATGGTTAGGATAATAACAATTCTTATATCCCTTCTACTTATCTCAAGCGCCTCAAGTGGCTTCGGGTAATTTGAAGCTTGGATATATTAGAAAATTGACGTTTCGATAACTTTTCTTTGGGGTTTCAACTCGTACAAAATATGTTTTATATTTAATATGAAAAATGTCAAAACCACATTTCAAATTTAGAAATTGGGGTTCAACTTGATTTAAATAATCAATTCACACTTAAGTCAAGTATAAACTTAATAGAATCTACTTTGTTCAGTCCTCGTTATAGACGGTTTTCCAACCACTTTCTTTAGTTTCATGATTTTCTGGGTTGGTTTTGTCACATCTTTTTAAAATGTTTAATCCCTTTCCTTACCCAATCGTGGAAAAAGGAGAAATTATGCAAATTCATTAAGACATTTTTACGCCTTTACATTTCCGGAAAAAACAGCGAAGCATATTCCGTGCGAATGTATTAGAATAAATCTTCATTATTGAAGAGTATTGGTTAAAAAGAGGAAGAAGAAGAAATATATCTGCAACCTGATGATGTGGCGGATTACAATGCTTAAAGGTAAAATAAAACATTAAAGCTGAGCTAATTATCGATTTTCTGCGCTGACGACGTGGTTGCAAATAAAATCAGGTAATTAGACAGATTCATCAACCATCTAATAATACTTGTGAGCTCATTCATTGTTAATCCTCATCTCCGTGAAGAAAATTATCACTATATCCTGATCAGTATCAATTTTTATAATATTGTATATCATAATTCGCATTGTTGAAAAGTTCCACCCCCCCCCCCCCCTCCCCAAATAATCCCGTCACAAACTGGTTTTTTTTCCACCGCGGAAAGAAAAGTTAACTAGCAAGCTGTAAATTATCGATGCCGAGCGCTGAGTGGAGAAATAAGTAATTAAGGACAAGGGGAGGAGCCATCCTAAATATGATCAATTTACGGATGTCATTAGATGGATTCTGTAAATACAAGGAATTTTTTTAACAGGATGATTTACAAACAGCGATAAATCTTGAGTTGTTGATATCACCCGTAAATTTAGACAATGCAATCGTCTCCTCGGAGGCACGGTGGCTAAACTGATAACAACGCAGAAAAGGGCTCGACGCTGGGAGGAACGGGTTCAAGTCCTACCAGCGGCGCTTCGTTCTTTCCACATATTGCATCCTTTCACTCAGGTGTCAAAACGGGTACCGTTCCACCTATTTGAAATAGAAAGTAATTTACGATAGCATGAACGTCATGCCCAGACGGGGATTAGGGGGGTGGGGGAGGGGGATCCATTCGTCCGCTTCCTTATATAGAAAGGGAAATAAGCACTGTGTCTATGGGCCTGTTTGCCCAAAATGAATCCTCTTACAGCCATTCTGACGCTATGTTCAATTATGGCCGCTATCATGAAAAGGGCAAACGCAGTGCCAATAATAAAGCCAATTAGGAGAAGAGACAAACTCCGAAGTTGGAAAGTGTGCGGGAACGATTCGAACCCAACGCTCGTAACACAATAGTATCATACGAGCCCTTTTACATGAGTAAATAACAAATTCTCCATTTCCTTGAACCTTGCCATTCTTTAATTTCTGCTTACAAAATACTTTAACGAGTTTCATGTTGCTCATACTAGACGATGTGTGGAAACCCCATGGCGTCCATAATAAGTTGCCAAGAGAGCAAAAAGGGGGAGGGGCCGAGGGGGGGGGGGACTCAAACCCAAGTTCCAGTCTGAGGCACCGACACTAGAGGTTCCGCGAGTAGAACGTCCGCCTAAGCAGGATGTCGAGGCGCTCTGCATATTTGATCAGAGATTATAATGGTTGGCCCGGTGTCAAAATACTGTTATTTGGTTATGTATTCACTGCTACGGATACCAAGATCGTCAAGATTTACCTGTTCTTATACCTGATAAATCATATTTTAGTAAACTGGCCTATGTCAGTTCACTTAAATCGGATTTATCTGGTATAAGAACACGTACATTTTTAAGATTTAGCATCATTTGGTCTAGAATCAGAGCTTGCAGTGAAAGGGTTATAGAGAACACACTTAGTTCTATATGGAGGCACGTTACTACCTTCTAAATAGTCCCGCCTGACATATGGATTAAATGTGTTAAAATGGCTTTTAGCGGGTAACAACCAACCATCTAATAGAGCTATTACCGCACACGTATGTAGATAGGTAGATATGTAAGTTTTATAGCAGAATTTACCAACGAAAAGAAGAAAAAAAAGACGAAGAAAAAAAAAACCTCATCAGTTAATGAAGCGAAAATAAAGATACACTTTAATACGAGAGTGATTTTGCTACCGTCTAACAAGCTACCCTTAACACGTTCGTTAACAGCGTTAGATTAGTAATCAAGGGGTGAGGAGAAGGGACCTTGCGCACGACAGAAGCTTTCTCACCTTCCCCCCTTATTTTATTTGTCAGCCCTCCAAGCAAGAACCTGTGAAGCAATGAGTGCGCCCCAGGCAGAATGCTGTTATCTGCACGAGACCTGATCCATGGGGCCTACAGTGTGGCATAGCAAGAGGAAATTAAAGGTAACGCTAGAGTGAGGGCGGATGGCAAACAAAATAAACAACAAAAACCGCCTTAAAACACTTAGCAATAAATACAGCAACTGAAGGGCCTCAAGGCATCTAACGTTACGACAAAATGCTCTGAAGTCATTAGCAGATACCAAAAAAAAAAATATAGATCGATTATTCACCAAAGTATGTAAGAATTTCAGGAATTTTTTTTCCTTTTATTTATTTACATTGTAGCTAATTTTTGTAGTTTTTAATCAAGACGTGTGAAATGAGGTGTCAGATGGAACTGTTCAGCGCGGCAATTCGATACGTGTGGAGCGGGTAAACGAAAATAAATGAATCCAAAACAGGGCGGGAAAACACGATCGGTATTTTGGTACATGGCAAATGGGGATAAATGACTAAATAAAGAGGAAAGAAAAAAACAACAACATCGAATGACACACATATTCTCTCCAGCGCATAATGCCATAATAATAAACGAGACATGCAAACGGTACCATTATTACGTGATATGAGAAGTGATTATTTTCTCGATCGAATGTAAGAAAAACAAACATGGAAAAGCTACCACGCTCTCTCTCCGTTGCCGTTGTTTCAGCGGCCAGGAGGTAAATATCTAATTACTCATGTATTTAATCGGAAATTGTTTATTAAAGGGAGGAACACCTACATGAACACACAATAATAAAAGAAAAGAGCAATAAGTTTTCAATCAATAAAAATGTGGTCTTTGCATTGTGAATCTTTTGCAAATAAATCAAGTATTTCTTTATTATCTTAGCAAAGAGGAAGAGGAGAGGTGAAGGAGGAAAAAGAAGAAGAGACATAGTGAGGAAGTGAGAGAAAGATAGAGAGACAGACAGACGGAGAGAGAGGGAGATAGGGGGAGAGTGAGGGAGATAGAGGGAGATAGAGGAAGATAGAGGGAGATAGATGGAGAGAGTGACAGAGGGAGAGAGGGAGATAGAGGGAGATAGAGGAAGATAGAGGGAGATAGAGGGAGAGAGAGGGAGAGAGAGAGGGGGAGATAGAGGGAGAGAGAGAAAGATAGATAGAGGGAGATAGAGAGACAGAGTGAGATAGAGGGAGATAGAGAGACAGAGGGAGATAGAGGGAGAGAGAGAAAGACAGAAAGAGGAAGATAGAGGGAAAGAGATAGACAGATAGAGGGAAATAGAAGGAGAGAGAGAAAGACAGATAGAGGGATATCGAGGGAGAGAGAGACAGATAGAGGGAGATAAATGGAGAGAGAGAGCGAGAGAGAGAGAGAGAGAGAGAGAGAGAGAGTTGGGGGTCAAGTTTGTATTTGAAGTATCGGACCTGTAGTTGACAGCTAATTTTGCACAATTCATAACATGGTAGTCAGTCTGGTCTAACCTACCCAGCAACTACGAAGTATGTACGTCTTATTGACCTTATCGATCATATCAATGTTCGGTGTCCATGGTAACCCTATGAAAACAGAAGTAGCGGCCTTGTACAGAATGTACACTGTTTTAAAGAACCACTGAATTCACGCCGCTCTTAAAAAACCGATGGTTGTAAGTCGTGACCCATTCTGACTAATGGAAACGGAGCTTATCCCAGTTTCCGCATCGCGAAGGGGAAGAATGGTAATCATTACCACCCCCTGGACAGGACGCTGGTATATCGCATAGCTAATACGTTTCCACTCCAACAGATGGCTTTGTACAAGTCTTAAAGATTTTGGTGTCCTTAGCATTGAAAGGATTAACTACAAGAGATGCATAGAGTATTGTAGCTGTCAGACACTGAACTGGGCTGTGGTTAAATCACAGAGCGTGATGTGTGTGTGTGTGTGTGTGTGTGTGTGTGTGTGTGTGTGTGAGAGAGAGAGAGAGAGAGAGAGAGAGAGAGGTGAGACGTGAGTAGGGGATTTGCTAATAAATTCATACCATGTGTGTGTATACATGTGTGTGTGTGTTTGAGTGTGAATAGTAGATATATCGATATATCGATAGATGGATAGATGGATAGATGGATAGATAGATAGATGGATAGATGGATAGATAGATAGATGGATAGATGAATAGATGGATATATAGATGGATAGATAGATAGATAAATAAAGTAAGTTCAAATTGTGTCAAGGTTTTGATCTGTTTCATATACAGATTCAGATACAGAGAGTCATAGATACACGGGAGGACTTGACTTACCTGGATCCGAGAGCACGGCCGAGACCAGGAGTAGCCAGCAGAGCAGTACGACAATCCAGGGCTGGCTCCTCAACGACGCTTGCTCAGCCATGACGATCCTGTACGATCCTCGTATCCATGGTCCGATTACGACTGCACTTCCACAACTAATCTACCAACAGCATCAGCAGTACCTTGTTGCCTTCTCAATGGAATTGTACGATCACTCCTCTCCATGAATAGAAACACAATTAGAATAATATCACGACACAGACAGTTAGTTCAGTAGTAGTTATCACTGCACACACGCTGACTTGTTTGAAGTTATGATGAATGTAGATAACTAATAATACTCCCCTTCGTCAGAGTGAACGTGTTATGAATTAAATAGAAAATCCTGGAGGAATTATCCGCACCGAAGTAATATTAATTAATTTCAACTGGAAACAATATCAATGACAAAATAATGACATTATCGTTTGTGAACACCACACGTCTGCGCCGTCAGGGGTTAAATATGATTATAATGAGGGGTATTGATGACGAAATATGGGGAATGATGCATTGAATGGAAATGGCACTTACTTATCTTGTAAGAAAATAACGGAAAAAGTGTGTCTCGATAACTCTATATTACATCATACATCATATCTATAGACGCGTAACTCTAATTTGTTATACGGTGCCGAGAGAATAATTACAACCGTCATAATTTCGACTCAGTTCTTTCCACCATCCTAGATACCTGGCACGTGTAGCTGAAACATTGACGACTAAACGAATACAACCACCAACACCACCACCACCACCAACACCACCACCACCACCACCCCGCCCTTTGATGGCGCAGACAAGGAACCGCATTTTCATTTCGGTGACTGGAGATAATGTTGAGTCAGAGAAAGAAAACTAAGACCAACGCTCCATTAATCATTGTAATTATAAGGTTCAAAATCAAGTCAATGAAATATAACATTTCTTTTCTTAATTTATATTACAAAGCGAATATCAACTCCATAACCACGATGATACAAGACTGGTAAAACACTGCTTTCCCACGGGTTTTTAATTTTCATCAGAGATGAATCATGTTGAATATGCCCCTCTTTCTATGACTCAGCGTAACATGTTGTTAATAAGTCAACCTGTAATTGTAAACACCAGATCTACTAAAAAAAATAAACAAACCCAAAACTACTCTCCCACTTCGGCCGCTTCAGTCTGATGCTAATTTTTACTCCCCAGCGGCAAAGAGCACCTTTCTGCAAAATAGGGGAAATAATCGATGTGGAAAGTTTTCCCCTCATCCGGCAAGTGAGGCTTGGGACACCAGCCGCCAAACTTCTACTAACTGTAACTTTCATCTGAATACTGACTAGAATAGATGGCCCCATTTTCGAATGTGTTTGTTAAGGCACCAATATCAAAATGTAACTTGGTTTTGCTTGTATTGGAATGTAAATATGACTATATATAGAATCTTTATTTCTTTTTTTTCTCGATTTCCGAGTAAAGTGAAGTCAAACAATACTCTGACGTAAAACAAACACGTATCAGCTGGATATGTGATTGTATTTCCAAAGCTGTTCGGGAAAGGGGCTAAAATTTACATCGTACGAGAAAGGGACCAAAACGAGTGACGGACCACTTTCCACCATCCCAGATACCTGGCACGTGTAGCTGAAACATTGACGACTAAACGGATACAACCACCACCACCACCACCACCACCACCCCTACCACCACCAACACCACCACCGCCACCACCGCCACCACCACCACCACCCCGCCCTTTGATGGCGCAGACAGGGAACTTCATTCATTTTCATTTCGGTGACTGGAGATAATGTTGAGTCAGAGAAAGAAAACTAAGCCCAACGCTCTATTAATCATTGTATGACGATATTGGAAGTGTCACCATTGAAAAAGGATGGTTATTCATAATGAATAGGACTTTAAACAACAGGACCCACAACGAATCTTAAAGGCCTTTGAAAATAGAATAGTTAATATACTTTTGCTAATTTTCGTGGAAAGAAAGAAAAAAACAGAAAGATGAATCGACATCGCATAAATGCAATCAACAGTCGACGCTTTTTACTTGGGAGAGAAAGTGATTTTTTTTTTCTGGGTTTTCTTGTTTGGTAGTTTTTTTTTCTCGTTTTTTTGGGGGGTTGTTTTTTCGAGATGGCTACGGTATAATGTGGTGTGAGCTCATGGCGGAACAATTTGCATTTTTCACTCATGACGTGAACAACAGCAGGGGCTCGGTGACCGGGTAATTTGATCTCTTAAGCAAAGTCTCTTTGAAATGTATCCAAATAGCACCAACCGACGGTGCAAAACTGCCACTCACTCTTCTGTTGTCAAAAGGTTCCAGGAACTGTGTATAGCTGGTGTACAATTAGGTGAAATTATTATATAACGTTTGGAACGGAAACACTGACAAGTCAACAGCAATAAAAGCAGCTATAGTGATAGCAATACTAATAGTATGGTTATAACAATGAAAACAACAATAATAAAATGATGTTAATGAATGATAACAATAACGATGATATCGACAGATTTGTTTTCTGTACGGCTTAATAAATCTCAGTCGAGAATATCACTACGGCAATAGGAGAGATGCGGGGAGGGGGGGGAGGGGAGGGGGGATATGATTTTTATGTCGAAAAATAAAAAATTGAGCGAAAGTGTCTGTTGTGAGTCCCCGAAGACAGTAACGAATAGAACTCTCACAGTAGCTAGAACTATTAGTAGTAGCTTTACTTTGACGTGAGTGCTGAGGAAACGTTTAGACGGTGACTGTGTGGGGCTGACAAGGCACTCTTGAGGTCAAGCTTCCTGTAAAGAAGAGAGAAAAAAATCAATCAAGACAAATTGATATAAATGATTCATCAGATTTTCATTGGTAAACAAAGATTCAGTGATTAACGACAAAATAAATAGTAAAGTTTTTTATTTGACAAGAGTTTTGGCTACTATGAAAGATTATAGACCACCACACAAGCGGGAAAAAAAGATGAAAAATTAGTCAACATAACAGTTATATGGTGGGGATATCTCTCTCATATGACAGAAAGAAAAGGGAGCAGGGGAGATGGGTGGGAAAAGAGAGAGAGAGAGAGAGTGAGAGAGAGAGAGAGAGAGAGAGAGAGTGAGAGACAGAGAGAGATAGTGATTTTGCATAGGAAAAATTGATTTTTAAACAACCCAACCCCCCCCCCCCCCTCTCCAAAATATTACCAACCCACAAAACAAAAGCGACATCGCATTTTAAAGATTGCGCAAGAATAATTTATAATTCTGGAAGACCCCGGATTGTGAACAAAGGCCTTAATTATATAACATCGGATTTTCATTGCATTATTTAGCTTATTTATCACAATGAGCAGGGACAGATGATAATGCAGGGCTTATCTATAATATCTCATGATAGCACCAAGCTCCCCCCCCCCCCCTAGCAGTTAAAATACTCTGGGATCAATAACACAAAGGACAATGGCATTGATGTGAACCTCCTTGATGATGATTGCCTTTGAAAAGACAAATCGTCCTGCCTGGGGCATCGGATAACAAGGGCAATCAGTCTGTCATCGTACGATAATCCATTACGGGTTTGTGCTTGGTGAAATAACATTCTGATCATAAATAACATTGAAGATAAGCAATGCCAAATCACATCGCACTGATCTTACAATATAATCTTCCACGATTATCTTTGCCATGTGATACTGATTTGCGAGGCTTTATGGATTTGGATCGGATTGACCAAGCGGTGGCGGAATGTTTAAACGCGTAGGCAGATCTGGTAGTGACGCAGCACAGAGCCTGGAGGCTACGTGATCTATTCCTAACAGCCGCACTTCAAATGGGCTTACTTGACTCAGGTGAAAAAATGGGTACCAATCCGCCTGTTGGGCTGGGAAAGCGATGATATAGGGTAGATAAGCATTGTATCTAGAAGACAGCAATCAATTCGATATGTCAGAAGAGGAACGCATCTATAGTTAAAATTCTCACAATAATGACCGCACTCTCCTAACGCACACAATATTGTAACGGTGTCATTTGGAGTGGGGGAAGGTGAACATTACTCATTTGATTGCGGGTATGTTGTCATTATGACGTCAAATGCATCAGTCTATGTGGCTGTAGGCTCGGGCTTACTGGTAGTAGGTTGTGTTGCATTGAGAAATACTCAAGACGTTCCCGTAGTAACATCCATAAACTTAAAGATTAGAACTCCGACTGAATTATGATTCAGCGGATGGTTAGCTCATTGTGTAAATAGAGCGGCCACTTGTAATTCGGTGGCTCGATCCCTGGCCGCGTCATACCTCAGAGATTCAAATCGGCATTTTATCATCAAATTTTAGGCATTAAAGTTACAATGTTAAGAGTGATTGGCCCGGTGTCACTATCGTGTGATTGGATTCAGATACTCGAGGTAACCCTTGTATGTTGTTTGTTTGTTTATTGACAGTTTTAGGGCGCTTGCAATTGCTATGGTCATGTAAGCACGCAGGGGTAAGTAAGATAGGCTAGTTAAAAGAATAGCCAGACTTTGACCCTGCCAGGGACGTTTCACAGAGAGTTGATTTACAATGAAACAAATATCATCTCTCAAAAAGGTGACAAAGAGGTGGTTTGCAGGAAAATAAATCACCTCGCCTCTCACAATTACAAAGCAGGACACACAAGCACTTTATGGCCACCATCCACATCATACACTATTAAGGTCCAAGGAGACCCAGTATATTATACTGCCCTTTGTGTACAAAAGTACTCAGTCCTTCTAGATAGCAAGTAACCCTGTAGGCAGAGGCGCCTGCAAACCGCCCCGCAATCCTTGTTTGTCGCCTTTGATATGACCTAAACCGTTTGAAAACACGTTAAACAGGTAACAACCAACCAATGACTGAAACAATGCACCAAGTCAGTAGTAGGGTGAGTTGATTTTGGACGGCCCCAGCACCAATAGAACCAGACATAACTTCCCGCACTAAATGATCCATGATATATCATCTAGCTACCTGTCAAATCATATAACTTTATAAAAGCCCCGACTTCTTTGATTTCTAGGAGCGTCAATATCGTTGCCATTG
>JAUEKZ010193030.1:0-12059 GCA_031471865.1 Melibe leonina | reverse complement strand
CCCCCATCCCTTTTTTCTCTCTCTATTTTGCACGCGACGACAGGGTAAGCCACTTTGCACCGAATGACCGCCGTGGATTTGGAGACAAGATGGCGCCTTCAGGAAACTTAGAGCATCAACGATCAAAGGAATATGATTATCATAATCATAATAGGTAAGTATGCATCACTCCCCCTCCTTCTCTCTCTCTCTCTCTCTCTTTTTTCTTTCTCTGAAGTCCTTCTCACTCTCTGTCTCTCTCTTTTTCTCTGAAATCCCCTCTCTCTCTCTCTCTCTCTTTCTCTCTCTCTCTCTCTCTCTCTCTCTCGGCACCACTCTTATGTGTATGATAATTTTTTTTGCCATTTTAGAGAACGTACTCTCCCCCAATTAAGCAGTATAGGCTGTCTCAGTACGTACGTACTGGAAACATTGTTGTGGAGAAGAGATGCAGTTCATGAGTTACCAAGTACAGATGTGTAAAAGAGAGGGGATCGCTAGGCCAGTGGTTCGAATGTGAAACAAAAGGAGTGAATAAAGGCCCATATATAGTTACAAAGACAAGACAAGCGACGTTTCCCCCAAAGGTCTTTGTCAAGACAAACAGGACAAAATAACAAAGTACAGATGGATAGATAGTTGCGGCAAAAAGGGAGAGAGGAAAAACACCCCAAAGGCACCATCTTCGATACACCACAATCTCAATGTGCAATGCCTGGGCAATGTGAAAAATCTTATGATATATTGTGGAATTCTCTAGTTTGTTCTCCTAGTTGAATATCATCATTATTATTATTATTATCAATATTATTATTATTATTATTATCATTATTATCATTAATATTATTATTATTATTATCAAATTTACTGTATTTATTATTATGATAACTAATATTATTATTTTACCATCATTATTATTATAATCAGGATTATTTCACTGTCATCACCATCGTCATTACTGTGTTATGATTACCATCGTTATATATATGTGTGCATTAAGTTTATGACTAACCATTTTGAACCTGCGGATTCTTGTTTCAATCATTACTTTTGTTCTATTTGCATAATTTTCATGGAATATCTATTCCATTTTGTTTGAATTTGTAATATTTCTATTTTGTAAAATGTAACCCTTTCTCCAGGGCTTTTAAAGGCTTCCAGCCTATATACTCTGTAAATATGATATGATATATCTCAACTACTCCTGACTTACAGTATTACTTCCACTACCACCACCATCACAACCACCTCCGCTATCATGACCACCACCACCCCCACTATCAGGACCACCACAACCACCTCCACCATCATGACCACCACAACCAACACCACAACCACCTCCACCATCATGACCACCACCACTGCCCCCACCCCCACTATCAGGACCACCACAACCACCACCACCACAACCACCTCCACCATCATGACCACCACAACCAACACCATCATGACCACCACAACCAACACCACAACCACCTCCACCATCATGACCACCACCACAACCACCACCACCACAACCACCTCCACCATCATGACCACCACCACAACCACCACCATGACCACCAGCTCGATCAAGATGTGTTCGCTTACCTTTCCAGGCTCCAAGTCAAAGTCTACGAATTCCCTAGTGGGCACCCTGTCTTCCGGTCTCTCTGACCAAGAGTTGGGTGAGAAATGCAAGGTCAGGTTGGTGCCGGTCGGAACAAACGCCTGGCGGAGAAAAAGAAAGGAAGGAAGGAAGCAGAAAAAGAATATTAATGTAAACAGATGAGCTGAGATGAGTAAGAGTTTCATAATTTTCTCATTCATTGTTAATGTTATCATTATCATTACCATCATAACCATTGTAAGACCACCATGCAATTATGTTTCTCTCTATCTTCCTCCCCTTTCTTCTTTTTCTTATTAATATTATTATCATTATGATTATTAATATTATTATCAATTTTTATGATTATTATTATCAAAATAAGGCGGTTTCGTCAGAGTACATATTATTACTGTCATAATGTTGGTTTGTTTCTTGTTTTTATTTTATTTCTTGCTTTCTTGTTGTTTGTTGTATAGGTTGTTGTTTTGTAGTTGGTGGTTGTGGTGGGTTTATTTTGTTGGGGTTTTTTTTGTTGGCTTTTTTGAAATATGTACGGGTATGTGCTCCTAACCCGATTTCACACGACTTGTACTTCGTAATTCTGTTTCTCTGTCAATTAGCGTGAACTTCTATTCGAATTACTTCTCATCATCCCCATTATCGTTACTATTTTCAGTTGCAGCATCAGCATCAACAACTACAATATGTACTTACTCTGACGAAACCGCAAAGAACACAATGGAACCAACCAAGAAAGAAATAGAAATACCAGTAGACTCATTCGTCACGATAAGTAAACAGATAACAAACAAACAAACAAACAAAAAAACCAATAATCATGTGTCCGTTATGATTCATACAGAGAAAAAAAATTGCTGTCCATTTACGTAGTTGGTAAATTACGGATCAAAGGCCGAAGGTCTAAATTCGATGTGATGCGTCTGGGACGGAAACATTTCCGGAATCCGTTCGCAACTCGAGAATGAAATGGCGAGAGCCCGTTCTGAGTCGGACAGTCTGACGACGCGAAATCAAGCACTGCAAATACAGACAAATTCCAATGCTCTTTTAAACTCTAAATTCGTTACAACGGCATTTTTCATGACCACTACTACAACAACAACAACTACTTAACTACTACTCCTATTACAAGAAATGCTCCTATCATCTACTGCTTTTACTCTCATCATTACTTCAAGTACGCTTATACTTATACTGAGAATGTAAAATAATCTGCATTTTCTGTTTAAATGTCTTTCTCAAGTTTCAATTACATATCATATCGACCGGAATGGGTCTAATACTTGGACAATAAATAATTGGAAAATATTCCCTTTTATTACCACAAAAAAAAAAGACTAAATAAAGGAAACGGGCCTTATATATAAGGCAGTGACTATGTTTTAAAATAAACATAAATTGATCAGTTACTTAAGAATGTGGAAAAAAATATATGAATTGGTTTTGTTTGAAACCGATAAAATAAGTATACATATTACGAGCTGCTCTAAAGAGGGATACCTTTATCAAAGTGAACAACATGCCCTTTTCCCTTCTTTATCGTTTATTCTTTGTACATTTTGGGGAATCACAAACTGTCCCCACTTTTCTCTATCCATAGTCTTTTTTTAAAAAATAATTTAAGACATTCATTTTCTACGATACCATAATTTCTTTGGTCTAGAAACCTCTTAGCAGTTTGCCTTTTTGTTCATATATTTCAAATTCTGTTTTGGGAACCTACTGTCATCCATTTTGTTTGTGTAACCAAACCATCAGAGTTGCTGCTTGTCTATTTCATTTGGGAGTCTTGCTGTTTTTATTTCATCTAGAATTTTATTGTATACCTAATCTTCCCCTTTTTTTCCAATTTATCTTAATATTTAGGAACTGAATTCCAGTATCTGCGTTTAATGTTCGCTTCCATGAATCAATGTTGGGTAGTTTTGACCCATTCTGTTTGACGTCATAATTACAACATGCCCAAATATTGGTGGTTTGTGTTTGGGTTTTCTGTCTGTGTGTGTGTGGTTTTTTTGTTTTTTTTGTTTTTTTTATTTGGGGGGGGGGGGAGGAGGGGGGGGGTTAGCTATCAATGTTTGTTTTGCATCAGACAAGAAATAGGAATAAGAAGAAAAAAATAGAACAAGAAAAAACAAAAATGAAATACGGTCTAAAAATAAAACGGACTCATAATATCATCATCTAGTTGAAATCAGAGGGAAAAAAAGAAGAGAAAAAAAAACATCAGAGGTTCGATTTCCGTTTCGACACTTCGTAATCTTCTGGATAAAAATAAAAGATGGATTTTCTACTCATTGCTCATTCAGACAAAATGGCGGATTCCTGTAACTTGGCATCGAGCTTAGGCCCGATGAATAGTCTAGAGTTCATTCCCGACGAGACGCCTAACTAGACAAACGATACTGGCTGTCAATTCGTCGCAGGGTATCTACAGGATAACGGGCTGCAGCGATGAGAAACAAATAAGGCAGAAAAATAGGGAAGTAGAAAATTTATTGGAGAAGGAGTCAAACCTTTGCCCTTTCAACGCTAAAGACACCAAAATCGTCAAGACTTGCCCGTACTTATACCAGATAAATCAGATTTCACTGGAGTGACATACGCCGAAAGCCTGAATTTCAGGGTCTCGGCATATGTCAGTTAACTGAAATCTGATTTATCTGGTATAAGAACACGTACATTTTTAAAACATTTGCATATTTCAGTTGGGTTAGAATCAGAGCTCGCTGTGAAAGGGTTAGACCCAATAAGGCAGCCATTGCCTTTCAAACAGCATGAGACACACAGTATGCACATCCACTTTTTGCCATCCGCTATCGAACTGAGTTCTCCGATAACTTTTCCTCTGCCTCATTTTTCTGCGTTCCTTTTTATCGAAACTGTCCATTGTTCTATAATTATAATATCTTGCTTATTTTCATTGATTTCCAGTGCTTGCTCCACACTTTATCAATGTCCGTCGGTTCGAAAAGTCAAGTTACATAAATTATGAAGATTAACTTCCGTGAATCATTTTTACGTTGTTCTACATTACGATGTGTGTCGTCAATACTATGTCACAAACGGGTTATTGGTTATCTAATTGAATTAATATATACCCGTACTTTCCCGCCAGCACACACAAACACACACATATGTATATATATATATATATATATATATACACACACACACACACACAAGACACACGCGTGCGCGCGCACAAACATACACACTTCCAATCGCACGCAACACAGTCTCAGTCGAAACAAAGAACCAAGTTGACGAGAGTAGGCGAGAGCGGAGACTGCTTGGTGAGACAAGGGGAACAACCGGTAAAATTCAGCATCCTCATCTTCCCAACTCGAAGATTATTTTTCATCTTCATTATTTTGTGAGTTCTTCTATTATTATTTTTTTCTTAACGTGCTTTTCTCTTTGATTTTTCAATCACAATTGTCATCAGAATAAGTCGTAGAGATATTCATTCGATATACACATACACATCGTTATACTGCTATTTTCGCCTACCGCCAACATCTATTCGAGAGCATGATTTGCACATAACAAATACTTCTCATTTTACCACCGACTAAGTTTTTTCCCCACAACTGGTGGTATAACCAGGCAGTATCATTCTATATACTATACATACCGTACAAGATAACTATAGTTATGAAATGATTTGGGGAGAGGGAGGGGAGGGTCGATTTTGTTGTTGGTTTGCTTGTTGTTTTGTGTTTATTTTATAAGAAAATCCAACACATAATTCATTATACATACAGACACAGATAAGAGTAAAAAGAAAGATATCTACTGAAAGAGAGAGAAAGAGAAAGGGGGGGGGGGTCTCCAATACGACATCGTAAACTTTGATTCTTGTTTCACGTTGTTGTAAGAGGATCTCAGAAACACACGACAATGGGGGAAGATAATATAAATTCTAACTTTAATTTTCGCAAGGCTCCATTTGTCTCCAAATCTTAATATCCTCATATTTGATTTTGAAATGTATATACAGCAGTCTTGCTCTTTGTTAGAAGTAGTGTTTTATCGCCAATATATATGGAGAGAGAAAAGGTTTGATTTTATATTTTCAAAGATGGAAGAACTAAAAATGAATACTCGTTTTAATCGTCAAAAAGAAATTAATATGAATTGAACAAAGACAAAGAGAAAATTTGAAAATAAAAAATAATTAAATGGAGGGATAGGGAGATGGAGTAAGAGAATGACGAACAAAGAAGAATGGTGTTTATGTGTTCAGTGTGTTTAGAGGTCAGCGTGTTCAGTTGTCAGTGTGTTCACTACCGCTACCAGAACTACCAGTCTGTTCATGCATTCAGTCTTGTTGCTGCTGATGAGAGGCGCGAGGAATGCCAATCCCTGTTACATTCCTTGACCCAAGCGGTTGTGTGTTGTTGCAACAACCTCCACGCCATGGACACTGACCACAACTACAGAACAAAGATCTGTGACTAAGACTAAGAGTGACCGTGCCTTGCGCGAGCGGCTACAATAATTTCATTTTGAACAACTCACCGTTATGGCTATAATTCTCTATGGAGGAAGTGGTTACATGTTGTGTTAAAGACAATTTCAAAGAAAAAGAAAAAAAGAAAAAAAATTAATACACAAAAGAAAAAAAAGCTCTCCCCAAGATAGAAGTCAACGGAAAAAAACCACCCAGCAAAATTTGTAAAAATGATAAATATAACATTTTTCCATCCGATCTTTCCTCAGTCGGTTACTTTTAATTCTTTCAAATTTTGTAATTACTGATTCTATTGAGCAGAATATTATTTGATAAATGTGCCAATTAATTGTATCTCTGTTATTGTCACTGCTTTTGCAAAATTAGGCTTTGAGCTCGATCAGACTACCGACTACGTCTTTATGCCTTCTCCTTTTTCCTTCATGCACCAACTGGGACAGTCAAATCAGCCACTAACACGACGGTTCTTGGAAATTGGTTTAAAAAATATATTATAGTTTCCCTTCAAGAAGTTCATAAAATTACATTTCAAAAGCTTGTATTGATTTATCTTAAGTTGTGCAATTTCCTTGATTGTTATGGGTTGAACACTAATTAAAACTAACACGACGATAACCACAAACAAACAAAAAACAAAAACAAAAGAAAAGTACGTAAAAGAAAAACCGTAACAGTTTTCTAATTCTCAAGCAAACTGAAACTCAATGCAGTATTCCTCAGGAAAGAAAAATGGCAAAATAAGTTCCTTATGCAAAACAGCCAGCTATCCGACAGCCCTGCCGGAACTTGTAGCAAAAAGGGGGTTAGTGGTTAGTAAGGAAGATATCAGCATTGAGAAAACTTGACACGTTTTGTATGTAGTGAAAGGAATTAATTTGTAACGTGTAACCAAAATAATAACGTACATTGCTTTGAAATCTTTCAAGTTTTGGGCTATGGTTTGGTGAATTTGACTAGAAAACTGACGAGTCGAATTGTTGACTAAGTTTTTTCTAAGACACATCTTTAAATAGATCCATATCTTGTGGAAAATATATTAATATTTAGTGACGAATTTATATTTAAATTAGTCACTGTATGTGATATCCTGTCGGGGTACTTTTATTCGGAACCGACATGTTGCAATGTTGTAAGGACCTTATGTATTTATTACTACCGAGTGCGAAATATTAAAGAATTTCAATGTGTAGCTTATTTTTCGTACAACGATACAAAATACTGAGAGAGGAAAGAATGGGTAAGGGAGAAGAAAAGCAAGGAAAGAGGAAAGAAAGAAAGAAAATAGACATCTGGAGGGAGGAGGAAATGAGAGAGGAAAGAAGGATCGAAAGATGAAAGAAATGATGAGCGATTGTGTGACATTTACCTTGTCATGTCATGTCCATAGCGAGGTGTCATTAATTAATGCTAAGTGTAAAATTGAAATATTATGTGTGGATTTCCTGCGTGGACAGCGAACATCATTTGAGTCAACTTCTCCCTCCTCCCCATCTTTACTACTGTAAATATACTAATTTTTCTTCTCCTCCTCCTCCTTCTTCTTCTCTTATTCTCATTCTTCTTCCCCTCTCCCTGAAAGTTGGTGCAGTATGCTTAACCCTTTCACAGCGAGGTTTGCTTCTATCTAACCCAACTGAAATGTGCAAAATCTTGACATTGTATGTCGTGTTTTTATACCAGATACATCAGATTTCAGTGAACTGACATAATATGCCAAAACGCCTCGCATATGTCAGTACACTGAAATCTGATTTAGCTGGTATAAGAACAGGTAAATCTTGAAGATTTTGGTGTCATTAGCATCGAAAGGGTTAAACAGTTATGTATAAGCAGGCAACGTTGCTGCTGCTGTATTTGAATGTAGAATAGCGTTTATATTAGCAGCAGTTTCGTTTGACTATGCGTCCTCCTTCCAATCCTTTACCCAGTCATTGAACGGCCGTTTATCTCTATTATGCAGAGAGGTAGAGCTTCTTAATATGGCATTGATAATAATATGCCTAATATGATCGCAAACGGAATAGAATTATTGCTACGCCTATTTAGATATTGTAGCAATGATAGACAAAAGCCTGACCTCGGCGGAAGAGGAACTATATACCCGTAAAGATTTCCTGGTAAATGACCAAGACACTTTCACAACGAGGTCTGATTCTACCCAATTGAATATACTACAGAATATTGAAAATGTACTTGTTCTTATGCCAGATAAATCTGATTTCAGTGAATCAGGCTTTTGGCATATCTACGTCAGTTCACGGAAATCTGATTTATCTGGTATAAGAACAGGCAAATCTTGAAGATCCTGGCGCATAGCAGTGAAAGGGTTAGGATCGAATTATGTAAGCTACCGTTACACTTTGAAATGTATTTATCAACCTGTCACTGACGGCGCCTCGTCACTGTTAGTTATGCAACACATTTCACACGAAAACTTAGCTAACAACGGCAGCGCAGCCAAGCATGCTATGTACTGGATTAAAGACAGGCCCTAATATCATTACGTAAACACATAATATAAACACTCAAAAAAGCCACATGCACAAGTACATAACACACACACACACACAATACACACAAATACACACACACACCCTGCCCTGCACTCCAGTGGCCTTAAGCACTCGTTCACCTAAGTACCAATCCCCTCGTTATTCCCTCCTTTCATACATCAACGAGTACGATCTGTAGAAAGAGTGAGAAAGAGAAAGAGAGAGGGGGAGAGAGAAGAAGAAAAGGAAGGTAGAGGGAAAAGACACAAGATGAGTAGTGAGCTAATAGCAAGTACCACAGACCCCTTAACCCGTGTATAGCTGTCCTTGGCAAGTACATACAAAACTATCTCGATCTAGACTCCATCACTATCTATGATTCAACTTACCAGATCAGCCCTTCCCTCTCGACAATCGGCCTGGAATCTTAGTTGTCTTTCCTCCAGAGGCCTATCCCGAAATCCAGTGTATTTTACCTAATGAATCGAAAGAAAAACAAAAGAGAGGAGAAGATAAAGAGCGCCCGTTAGTGGGTGCGGTTGAAAGAGAAAAAGAAAATCAAATACCACCTTCCTAGGGTCTAACGGATCTTAAATTAACACATGAAAAAAAAGCTAGAATATTAACATTGAAAACAATTAATCCTCTTGTTTTAGACCACCAAAAACAGTAAAATAACCAAACACGAATTTTTACTCCAAAGTCCAACGAACCGAACACTCCTGAAAGGGAAATCCCGACGTCACAAGTAAGAAAAAACTGGGATCACCCAATGGTAAGAACGAATGAAAAGAAGAAACGAAGAAGCAAAAGTCTCACCTCACTTTCTCTACTTAGTTTTCTAAAAAGCTCATCGTTTTCAAATGTCAATCTTTGATCGGGTACAACCCGAGGCATAGTGAAAACAAACTTCCCCCTAAGTTTCCAGAGCAGCGAGTCTTCCTCGAATGATAACATGCTGTCTGTTGAACCTTCATTCATTCTGATCTGAGGATAAAAAAATGTGACATGTTGCTTCACATAGGCTTAATTTTCATTGGTCGATATTCTGAGACTCGGAAGAACTACGAAGTTAGCCGATAACGAGAACTACCATATATGGAAAGAGTATTTCCGCTTAGATAAGAATGTCACTGTCGTCTTCCGACAGGCCTTCCGACACGAATAACTACGTCGAATCAGAGCGAAAAGACAGGTCACGACTTCTTCCATATATGGTAGTTTCCGTAAACACGGATTTTCCCGAAGCTCGTGATCATAACCTAGTTTACACGCTCGCCTCCGCGAGAAATAAACTACGAAGACAAGACGAGCGTATACGCCTCGCGGAAAATCTGCGAAGTGAGACGAGTCGGGGCTGTGTGTTTGCGCTGTTTCTTGGGTGTGTGTGCGCGGCGAAGTGAGTGAGAGACAGAGGAGAGAGAGAGGGAAGGAGACAGAGAGAGAGAGAGAGAGAAAGAAAGTTCGATTGCTCTTGCTTAATACTTCGTGTGTGCAACGTTTCATAGAACAATGAAAGCAAACAAAAGAGATGATACTATTATGAAATCTAAATTAGGATGTGATGTGTATATATTCTTATCTCTCTCCGTTTCTCTTCTCCCTCTCTCCTTCTCTCTTTCTCCCTCTCTCCCCCTCTCTCTTTGTGTCTCTTCTATGTGTGTGTTTTTTTGTTTGTGTGTTGGGTGTGTGTGTGTAAGAACTAGCAATAGAGACTGTTTAATGAACTGGTTTTCAACATATATTATTGAGAAAAACAACAATAGTGATGGAGTTTTTCCTCCCATTTTTCATAACGTTTACTTTAAGCGTATTGCATGAGAAATAAGTAAAAAGCTGCTTCTTCATCTTAGTCACAAATAATTGCCAGGGAAAACGACGCCATATAACCGGATGGAATGAAAGTCCGTGCGTAGCTTGATTTGGAAAATAAAATGGCAAAGATACGTACACGCGGACAGTTTTCTATCGTTCAAAAAAAAAAAAGAGAAAAAAAAAGAGGAAACCCTTTGTTTGAAAGTGGTAAGTATAGTACACCAAAGAGGTTAGCTCTCTTTATTATCAATTACAACGCCTAGCTCTATGCAGTTGACAACGTACACACGACACGAGTACACAAAGGGAGAGAAACGCGTTGATCTTGAGACTGATAAATTAGTATATCAATCAAACAACTTTAAGTAATAGAGATGGAAGGAAAGATGGATTACGCGATGATGATTAGAGGAGCAATAGATTTGTGTTTGCCAAAGTAAGCCCACCAACCGATGCCAGTATCTGATCTTTTTTATATATGTACACTAAAATATGTGATATTGCTATTCAGAAAAGAAGGCATACACGCACACACACACACACACACACATACACACACACACACACACACGCACATACACAATGCAATGTAAAGCGCTTTGAGGTCCAAGAAGAAAATGTGGCCATGTATCAATATTATTATTATTATTATTGTTATTATTATTATTATTTTTGTCATTGTCATTATTATTATAAAACTGTCGTTGCTGTCAAAATGCAAACAAGCTATCAATATGACTTCAAGCTTTACTTAAGGATGTGGAAATCAGGGAGCCGTAGGGGATTTTGGTGCTAAGAGTAGGAGACCATGGAAGTCAAGATGTACATCTATCTGTGTTATTATCCTATTTTTATTATGAATATTATCATCATTATTATTATAATAATAATCATCATTATTATTATTGATTTTACTATCATTCTTCTTATCATTATTATCATTATCATTATGATTTTTTTATCATCATCATCATTATCATCGTTATAATTATTATCATAATCATTTCACTATTATCAAATCATTATCGATCAATTCATCCCTCTATCCATCCATGCAAAATTCAATCTTTTTTCTTCTTCTATTCATCTAGACCTATGTCAGGTTTTCGCGCCAAAGTAGCTCCGGATTTGATTTATTTTTAGAATAACTATACATACAATCTGCTAAATTTGCTCTAAATTTCACGTTCACGTCATTTTTACAGAAATGGAAATAGATCTCTAGTCTACTATTGCTTCTATTTGAGAGCACAGCTCTACGCCATGGACAAATACAGTAAGTGCAATCTTTATTTTGACTCGTGCCTGAAATAGATCTAGATCGAGTCAAAGGCCTATGACATTTGATGCTCTGAAATGGAGCTTGCGGACAACTGAGTGTCTCTTGAGCTTTGAGCGCGATATGGATTTACGCAATGGAAGACACTCGACAATGCCACGCGAATCGAATATTACAAACCACAGTAGTTAATAAATACGCGTGGAAGAGAGAGAGAGAGAGAGGGGGGTGTGTGTGTATGTGTGGGAGAGAGAGAGAGAGAGAGAGAGAGAGGGAGAGAACGAGAGAGAGAGATAGCTGGATAGATAGATGGATGGATGGATGGATGGATGGATAAATAGATAGATAGATAGATAGATAGATAGATAGATAGATAGATAGATAGATAGATAGATAGATAGATAG
>JAUEKZ010193007.1:0-23657 GCA_031471865.1 Melibe leonina | reverse complement strand
CCCCCCCCCCCCCCCCCCCCCCCCCCCCCCCCCCCCCCCCCCCCCCCGGGGGTGATTTGTTTTTGCTCTTGCGTTAGATACATTGAAATAGGACCTTAAGCTGGACCTTGTCACTGTCTTTCATGCACTGTATGAATGACAGGAAAGCAAATATCAACAAACAAACAAGCAATATTGACATTTTGTTTGGATTGATTTTCAAATATCGGTGGCATTGTTTTAATTCTTTCATCTCGTTGCCTCCTATCCATCATTGATTAACGCCCCCCCCCCTCCCCCACACACACACACACACAATATTCATACTTCCTACTGACAACTCCCAGACGCTGTCAACACATTAATTACTACCCTGATTATGTCGATTTCCTCTAAATTATGTACTTTGATCCATTCAACTCTCCCCCCCCCCCCCTCCTCATTCATTGCCTTATTATGTTATTAGCCTTTTCAATGCTGAGGATACAAAAATCTTCAAGATGTGCCTGATCTTGTACCAGATATTTTATGTTCAACGGTGTAAGAAATGATTTAGGCCAAAAGACCCCCACCGCTATGATGAATTAACTGTCTCATTAAATTTGGATTGTTCAATTTCAATACAAACCATGTGGAAAACTTAATGACGTGTGAGTTGTTGTGAGGTTTTCACGAAGCATGTCGTCTAATTTTGTTATTGAAGATAATCCTGCGGCCAAATGAAATTCCATCTTTTCACTGTGTGGCCTACCCATTCTCCTAAGGCTAAAGTATAGTTTATATAAATAAAGTATTATACGCTAATTGATTTCGCGTTTTATCAATACACACCAATAGCAGTCCTTTTTCAAAGATAATCGTTTTCTCAAGGCTTCCAAAACCACTTAAGACCCATGAATTTGCAGATATCATATTGACGATGTTGATGTTCTTTCATCCCCTTTTGTTGGGAATCAAAGAGAACCTCGAAGATTTCTGATTGCACAGCGCAGCTTGAATGCACCGAGTTTTTAATTAATCAAACCAGGAAGACCGTTTGATGTGCAATTAAACAAAGGTCTCGCTGGATCTCGTGCCGACAGCCTTCTACAAACTGTGAGCCTGTCTGTTGGTCACTTTATCACCAAAGCCGCGAGGGGTGTCCCACAGCTCGTGTTGGTGCTAATTGCTGGGTGATTGACCGTTACCTCGGCGCGTGCCTCGGGAAAAGCACGGCTTTGGCACCGCGGCGGCATAGCATCACAGGTTGTTGAAGTAAGAGGCTTTACTTAACCCGGCCTCCCACTGATTTCCTGACCGTGTTTCAAGGTAAGACGACCGGGTCCGTATTCAATAGCGATCAATCCATGCTTTCGGTGCGGGGTTTTTAAAAACATTTACGAAGAATGACAACGGCAAATTCCCAACCTACGAGTTTCTGATGAAAACTCTTCACATGGTTCGTAGACTCCTGATGGTTTTCAAATCCTTCATCTTCACAAAGAGAAAGCATGAGAGGATAGAGCTTATCTCTTAACCCTTTCACAGCGAGGTCTGATTCTAACTAACTGATACATAAAATCTTGAAAATATACGTGTTCTTATACCAGATAAAATAGATTTCAGTGGACATTGTTATTGTCATGTTACATGTAGTTTGCTGGAATCTGATTTATATATGGTATTAGAACAGGCAAATCTTGAAAATGTTTGTGTCTTTAGCACTGTAAGGGTTAAAGAATAAACTTGTCTGACAAATTGACTTGAAATCTACTCTCAACTTACTTTGAGCGTTTTTAATATTTTCTGGAAGTAGCTGATAATATAGATTAAACATTGTTCATTTAGTAAAAGTTACAAAAATCCCTGTAATTGATTATATAATTTTGTCGTGTATTATAATTTAATGATGTAACATCCCGACATCTCTTCACACTGAGCGAAGCAAATCCGGAGTATAGTCCTGATTGTACTACGCATACAACGACAAAACATAGTGTGATAGGTTGCTGTTACTTTTTGAGTCGCCTTTACGGTACTTTCGCCGGGTTTAAATTATAGACCACTTAGCTATCTAAATAGGCGGACACGGACGCCTAAAAAGAATGCTATTCTGACAAGGATTAGAACCCGAGCCACACGACAAGATGGTTTAGAGCTGAACGATAGTCAGACGCTGTGTCTATCGGTCCACTGAAATCTGATTTATCTGGTCTACGAATACTAAAGTTTTGGTGTTTTCGCACGATGGTTACAATAATAGACCCCGCTTTGAAGAAAGCGTTCAAATCGGTATTGTACTCGCTGATCACCAGGCTGGCTTTGTGGGAACAGTGCCCGGTGTCAGCATGCTGTGACTGTATGGGATATTCGATCGACTCCTCCGTTTACCTGTGTGGCAGCACGTTAACTCATCTAGAGAGCTCCACCTCTTATACTACTTTATAATATAACATGTGCGTGGGATGGATGTGTGCTTTTTAGAAGGGTGTAAAACACGCATAAAAAATCAACCAACACAGCGTACGCGGACCACGGACATGAATGTTACAGCGGCATTCTGCATCACAGACCGAGTAGAATACGTTGGCTTGAAACAACCTTTATAAGATAGAGCGGATTGCCTAGTGGATAGGCTTGCAGTCTTGTGCTGTCGGCCAGGCGATGGGTGTCGTAAGCCTGGGTTCGGATCCCGTATTGGACATTTTATCTACTTCTATCTCCTTTTTCTTCTGCTCATTTCAGCTTTGTCTCGTATCAGTCTGCTAGCTCTGTCTATTATTTAACCCATTCACAGCGAGGTATGATTCTAACCCAACTGAAATATTCAAAATCTTGAAAATGTACGTGTTCTCATACCAGATAAATCAGATTTCAGTGAACTGATATATGCCAAAAGCCTGAATTTCAGACTTTTTGGCATATGTCAGTCCACTGATATCTGATTTATATGGTATAAAAACAGCCAAATCTTGCAGATTTTGTGTGTGTGTCATTAGCAGTGAAAGGATTAAAATCTGACACAAAACATCGTGCCTATCACAAGGACATCCAGTACACCCCGTGGTGCCGCTGTAGCAGGTGTTGTGAGCTCTTGGTGATTGCATGCTGCTCACTCAAGGCTGGCTAGCGGACGACCTGTAAACAGACAGACCAGTCGTGTACGTGGAGCCTTGCTGTGGGTGTCCTGGAAAGTGTCAGGTCAAAGTTATCGAGAAACTCTTATACTTATAAGATCTTTTTGGTAGATAGTTTCAACAAGTTATTCATCCATGATAATATCGCCTCGTGTCATGATCCATTACGAGTCCAGTACAAGAACTATCGGATATTGTTATCTAGTTGTTATGCAACCACGACTTGAACTCCTTTCTTGTAGCGTGAATTGAAGAGCAGAAATAAAAGATTTATATTAATTTCTGAGAAGGGAGAGAATAGGGGGATATCTAAATATATGTATATATATATATATATATATATATATATATAGAGAGAGAGAGAGAGAGGGGGGGAGAGGGAGAGAGAGAGCAACATGATTGAGCGAGGGTGGGGGTTATTGCATATAGATCTGAATCATTTGTGTGGGAAGTTTTCTCTGAGTCTTTCTGTTATTGTAATCCTGAGTACCGTTTTTCCCGATGGCCACAAAATGTGATGTGCGTTGGGTTTTTTTTTCTCCTTTGTCCTTGTTTTTAAAGTATCGAAATCACTCTGCTTAATAATTAACTTTCTGAAAAATACGGTCATGTCTTTGGCGGATGATTTCTCTCTTTATTAGACGAACCATTTTGTGGTCGTTTTTATCATCTGCTGAGAGTTGATCCACTCATTCTTAATCAGCACCACTAATTATAATTACTACCATTACAAATATAACCCCCTAACAATTACATCGTGAAAAAAAACTTTAACAACAACGATGGCAACACAAGCAACATTAAAATCTTCAACAACGTCATCGCCATCACCAAAATTATTTATTTCAATTCAAGCCCTAAGCCATAATACACAGTGAGATATCAGCGATAAATTTCAAAATTTACCTATCTCATCTCGCAAACCGTGGAGAATCACCCGGTCAAATGGATGTCACACAAATTTCTGTATTAATACGCGAGTGGAAATGAATTAGAGGCCCTGTCTGAGCGGTACTGGCGCCGCGGTTGGCCCTGGGTACCGTGACTTGAAATGATGAATTTGCATATAAATTATAGAGTTTTTCAAACACGTGGCCGTGACAGATCCGGCCATAAGGGCATCATAAGGCATCGTAGGGCATCATAGGGCATCGTAAGGCATCGTAAGGCATCGGACAGAGCAGCCCCTGAAGCTCCCACTGCGTTTGGTGGGGAGAGGAGTAACAGGTTGTGGTGTGACATTTGGACAACTCAGCAGCAAGTCTCTTACCCTGGGAGTCTGTTACAGGCAATCTGTGTGTACGACAAGTCAGAAGAACTGGTGACAATGCTGGATCTAAGTTGTCTATATAGCTACAACGCTATTAAAAGCACATAAAAAAAACTACCTGACGAACAAAAAGAAGAAAACAACAACAAGAATTATAATTACAAAAAACAAAACCAAGAAGCATTAAAACTACAGTCGTCTTGAATAATACAAACTGTTCTATTTGTAATTACTTTTACAATATTTCGTTTCGGCGGAATAAGACTAGTCGAGATTATAAAGGCAGGATACTGATACACAATGATGCTAAAATATTTATACTACTACAGCAATAATAATGGTGGGGGTTTTTTTTTTTGTTGTTGGTTGTTTTTATTTTTATTCTGTTTTTGTTTTGTTTTTTCGGGCTTTTTTTCAGTGAGGGTCGGTTGTTTTTTTTATATATTATAGAAAAGAGTAACAAAAAAAATTAAAGCCGCAACTTGACTCAAGTCGGATGTAAATATGATCCTGGTCGCAAAAAAAATGCCGTTGTTTTTCCACAACGATTTTGTGTATTCGGGCCCTTGGTCCTATCCTATGACGTGTTTCGGGTACCTCTATCATAGCATTCGTCCGTTTAGGTGTTGGGACGCAATTTGTGTCTGGGGGATTTGGGTGGTGGTGGTGGGGGTAGGGGGTGAGAGAGGAGGGGGCTAAGGTCTAAGGTAACTTATTAAGCTTATAATTAGAGTCATGCAGATTTGTTTTTGTTTTTTAACTGTTTTGTCAAATAATTCCCTTACCCGATACTTTAAGCTTAATAATTGATAGATTAGATAATTAACCCATTCACAGCGGGGTCCGATTCTAACCGATCATTTGCCTATAATTGGACCCGATAAGCTTTGTTTTTGTGGACTGACATAATATGCCAAAGGCTTGAAATTCAGCCTTTTGGCATAATATGTCAGTGCACTGAAATCTGATTTATCTAGTCTAAGAATACGTAGTTAGTTTTGAAGTTTTTGCATGATCTCCTGGATTAGACTCAGAGCCCGCTGTGAAAGGGTCAAATGAGAAAATGTTGAATTTTCGTTTAGACTTTACAAAGATAGATGGATGGATGGATGGATGGATGGATGGATAAATGGATGGATGGAGGGGTGAGTGGGTGGAGGGACGGACAGACGGACAGACAGACAGACAGACAAACAGACGGACGGACGGACGGACGGAAGGATGGATGGATGCATGCATGAATGTATTGAATGAATGAATTGATAGACGTTTGAAGAATAAAGAATTCTGCAAAAGCCGGGTAAAATATTTCAAAACGATAATAATAGAACCAGGTGGTAAACCAAACGGAGGAAATGGAGGAAATTCATTGTAATTTAAAACTGTGGATACTTTGAAAGGATGTCAGCGATTTGCTGTCGTTATCAGTACAGAATGTACAGAATACTATTATCTAAATGAAACGTGAAGCCATTGGTTATATCTAGGTCTAAAAAAAAACACCCAAAAATATCATCACGGCTTTGTTCTCTTTCGAGATAGTTGACTCCAAAATTAACTCCCGTAGCGCCAATGTCTCGATAGCAGCCGACCCCTCCTCCTGACACTCTCAGCTTTTCATTTCCCTAAAACAAAGGCATACCATTGGCTAGCAGAATCTTGGGGTCCTAATTACAGGTGACCAACCGGCTTGCTGGTATGCAAGAAAACCACTCCTTCCCGTCCCAGAGTTCCACTGACCCTAGGCACGTGACCTATCAGGCTCGGATAAACATGATTAACTGGCATGAAACTTTCAGATAAGTACCGTGACTTGGAGACGTACGGGCTTCAAAAACTTGTACGCCTTCGGGGCTCTTTTATGTGTCAGCTATCATATCGACCGAGTCATTACTCGCCACCACAACCAATTACCGAATTTCTGTGGAATGCTGTGGTTTAGGAACTCTCGAAAATCTGTGGCAAACTTACTAACACGCTCTTTCTTCCTAGAACTGTGTTCGCGTGGTAAAGCACTTATTCATTCTACATTACTGCTGTAAATTTATTTTATAACTGCACTTGATAAGTTGACAGTATCATTCTTTTTTCCCCTTTGTATTAATGATTAATTATAATAATTATTATTATAAAAATAATGATATAACAACATGATATAACCAGCTAATAGTTGTATATCCGTTAATTTTTGTCATTTTTTCTTTTTAAATTAAGAGAAGTGTTTATAAATCTCGAAGTTTTAACGTGCTTCAGAATAGTGTCGTTCTTAGTTATCGCGAATTGACAAAATGAAAAAAAGGTGTTTTTTTAAGCCTGTCTAGACTTATAGGGTCTAGGTATTTAGAAAGGAAATTATGCTAATCAAATAAGTGAATTATCTCGTTCTTGCGACCAGTGCCGACAGATTTAACATTAAAGTAGAAATATGACAGCCTTCAGTTACACGACACAAACTCTGATGAGTAAGTGAGATGGATTTAAAAAAGTGACTGCAATTAATACTGAATCAGTAATCAGGCTCAACTACAAATTAAAACTCTAATTTATTTCAAACCAATTATAAATGGTCGATGCATGCAGCAACCAGTGTGATCCACCATTATTTACATCGCAGCGACAGTAAATCAGACTATCTACATTGATTGTGAGGTAGATATCAATTAATACTATTATTACAAAAGTTGTGTGTCTGGACTCTCATTCATCAGTTTGGAATCGGTTTCCTTCATCAATTCGATATCGATCACGTTGGCTTATGGAGCAGGAGACCATTATGAAGGGTACGTCACATTCCTCCTTTATTTTGTTGCTTTTATAACTGCAATTGTTATGGTTAGATTGTCCGGGTTTTTTTTGTTTCGGTGGGGGTTTGTTTCTCATCCATGTTTTGTAATTTGTTTTGCTTGTTACTGGTTTCGAAATCATTAATTTTTTCAGGATGAAGAAAGAGGGGGATTATTTCCTTGCTTTATAATATAATGTGTTTGTAATTGTGTCAATGGATAGACCATAATTGGCTACAATTTGTTGTTTTAATTTTTAATTTTTTTTTTAACTATGAAGATAATTAGGCTGCCTACTCATGATAATACTCTGATGACTTCTTGTGGTATGGTATCTATTTTATGACGCTTGCAACTTACTCACGACCTACAGAGTTCTAGTATTTATCAGGGGAGAACTTTTTCTGGTGCACACACAATATAGCAATAGCACGCCTTGTGTGGAAACTTCTCATTGAATTTCCTTCATAAATAAAGGAAAAAAACCAATATACATTAGCAACATTTCAGTATTCACCGCCCATATGAACAAAATTTGTTTAGATTGTTCTTTGGTCTTTTTGAAGTTATTTTGTAGAGGAATTAAGTGTCGAATACGGGAAACATATAGTTGGTTTTTTTGTCTGTCTTCTCGGAAGGTTTTTACATTTTCTGTAGTTTTTTTTTGTGTGTGTGTGTGTGTGTGTCTTGATAATGAATATTCGTAATTTTAATATTAGGGACCCATCCTAAGCCAATATAGCGTCTGGTAAGTTTAATATTCAAAGTACCATTGTGTCCGAATCTGAGACTGATTGGTGTAACAGTAACACGCTGTGACAATGCATGGCCCATGACGTGCCACATAATTCATTCTGTCTCTTAAATCACATCATTATTATTATTATTATTATTATTATTATTATCATTATTATTATTATTATTATCATTATTATTATTATTATCGACTTGACGTTACAACATGATTCGATTTTGATCATAATAATATTCTCGCTGAAATGGCATCACACTACAAAGGAAAAGCTCCGTAGCTTAATAATTGGTAGAGCGTCTCTCCGAAACGGTATGTCCGTGGTTCCAACGAGTTCAAACCCCCGTCCACGTCATACCTCAGGTTAAATTCGGTATTTTATTACCCATCCCTCAAGGCTGGCATTAGGGGAACAATGCCAGCACTGGTTAGCCCGGTGTCAGTATATTGTGACTGTGTGGGATGTTCAAATTATGATGACGCAGTCATGACGGCGCGATAACTTGTCTAGAGAGCACCACCGTCATTGATATGACCAAATATGTGTTTAGACAGTCAACAATCACCAATATACTACCAACCTAACTATTCGACGTTTTATGTAATACTCTATTTGTGACATGCTGACCGCTAAATTCATCCATTAAATAATTCATAATATTATTACATGCCTTCCTTATGTAGCATTACTAAAACCAGCGGTCAAAATTTTCTCATGAATGACCGCTGATCTTCATTTTGTGCCGTCGCTGTTCATTCGCTCCACTTCACTAAGTGAATGAATGCACACGACTCGATTAAAATGAAATAATATTAGCTCTTTCAATGCTAAAGACACCAAAATCTTCAAGATTTGCCTGTTCATATTATGCCAGATAAACCAGATACATATGCCAAAAGCACGAAATTCAGACTTTAGGCTTTAGGCATATTTCAGTTCGCTGAAATCTGAATTATCTAGTATAAGATCATGTACATTTTCAAGATTTTGTATATTTTTGTTGGGTTAGAGTGAGACCTCGCTGAGAAAGGGTTAACATGTAATGTAAATCCATATTTGCATATTTTATCTTTATGTCGTTTTATAAGATTGAACGTTACACTGCATGTTATAATAGAAATAATGACCTACAATTGGAAAATATTCGCCTCGCGCCGCTCGGTGAATATTTTCCCATTCACGGTCATTATTTCTATAGTATGTTAATGATTACCCCATTTCGGTTAATGTACAATGTTTAGAACAAAGCACACGCCCTCCTTTCTATTCCCTCTCTGTTTATTGTCTCTGTTCAGTTTCGTCTTTCTAAAACTCTCTCTGTCTGTCTCTCTCTCTCTCTCCATCTCTCTCTCTCTCTCTCTCTCTCATGCACACACACACACTCTCTCTATCTATCTATATATCTCTCTCTCTCTAACACACACGCGCACATACTCTCTCTCTCTCTCTCTCTCTCTCTCTTCTTATCTCTCTTTCTCTGTCCCTCCTCTCTCTGCCTCTCCCTTCCTTCTCTCCCTATTCATCCCTCCCCCATCTGTCTGTCCCGTCCCTCTCTCTCTCTCTCCATCTCTCTATTTTGCTGTGTGTGTGCTATAAGGTGTGCGCGTGAGAAAAAAATATCGATCTATGATAGCATGGCATCATATCATTATTAATAGCATTATCACCAGTGTGGTAATTCAATTCGAAGGCTTCCAACTGACTTGAAAGTGAATCTTTGACGATTGTATTAACTGGCGTTTTATAACAATATGAGTTGGAGGAAACAGCTCGCCTTAGAGTAATCACATTTTTGTGTTGTGCTACTTGTGGCTTTACCTACCAGATGGATTAGACTATGTCTATCTAGTCATTTAAATTATTCCAAGACTCAACCTTTTCACAGCAAGATCCGGTTCTAAACAAACAGAAGACAAAAAATGTAAAAGATTCACGCGTAATCTTGCAGACAAATAACATTTCAATGCGCTCAAATGATATGCCAAAAGTCCTGATTTTTAGGCTTTGGCATAATTTCTATATCCACTGGAATATCATTTTTTTCCGGTGTGGTGTAAGAACAGACACATTTTGAAGATTTTGACATGTCGTGTTATATAGTATACTAGTTTGAGGACTAGTGCCGTCGCCGACTCAGCCCGGCCTGCCTGCAGACCTTCTCGCCGTCGCCACGCCGCATCCTGTGTCGCCGCCCTCGCAGGTCGGAGATGCGCCCGTCTATGTCACGGACAAATCTCCTGGTCACTGAAACGGTTAAAACGTAGTTACAGCCCGGTCGGGTGCCTTAGTGCTCGGGATTGCCCTAGAGAATGTTACAGCCGCTCCTCACATCAGAGGGAAATCGCGGTGGCCACACTGGAAGCATCGCAGCACAGGGCCCGAGAGAACCTCCTCATTTGATCACTACCAGCTGCACTTCTTCTTTTTTACCTTGGGCAAAGAAGTTGACTACAATCGCCTCATTCCACCTAGGTGTCCAAGTTATTGATACCACCTCAAAATTTGGATTGTGGAATTAATAAGTAAACTACGATATAACAGCCGCCTGTCCAGAGGGTGGCAATCATTTCTACGTGTCCGCTTCATGCTTCAGACACTGAAGAGGGCTATGAAAGGGCGAATGGGTTGTAAGTAAAGGAGTCACTCACTCTAACAAGATAATACATTATGGAACATGATGTAAATAAAATGTCCAGTTTTTACGTATAATATAACCGGTATGCCGGTTTCATGTTAATCACCATTCACAACCGTCGCTTACAGTTCCATTCAATTTGAATTCGTGCACGCTGTTAATTATGGATGTTTGAGCTCTATAATATGTCCCTTCCTCTGTGTCGTAAATCTCTCTAACGTGTTCTCTCGCTTTGGTTACAGCGTAAGCCAAAAAATTAATCTAGCTGACAATTTCGTTGTTGTTTTTGTAATTGATCAAAGGCAAAATCGTATATATGCAAAAGCCATTGGATTATAACAAATCATACAGATGACAGTGAATAATGGGGAAAAGAGGGTATATAAAAACGCAAAATACTAAAAACAGTATCGTTATAACAGATAAAACCAAACAATGTGTGTATTAATTCCAGCAGTTGCTGAACACGGGGTTCTATTCTGGCTGATGCACGGCAAACACGACACACACTGTTATCCATTGCCTTGCCCAGTTGACATGACCAAATCCATCTTGTGACTGTAAAACCTACAAGGAGCCTGAACACTCTTACTGACCATCGGGACAATATCTAGTCCTGTTGACCTATCGTGAAGACCGAGGCAAATCTAAGGGTCTGAATATTAAGCTATCCACTTTTCGATTTTTTTTTTAGCTATTTACTTTCTTTTGGGTTCTTTTTTCATTTTATTTACATGTTATTTAATTTTGAAGGGTTATCGGTTTTAATAAATGAGAATCTAAAACAAAGGCGTGGCAAGAAGCAAAACCAAACTTGTCTTTTTCTTAATCGCCACCCAAAGCCTGAGCGCAGAGGGCTGATCACCTGCTTGCTTTGTCTTGATCCAAAGTTTCTGTCATGGCTCTGTGACAGGTCATGTTTGTTTGCAGGGACGGATCATCAAGGTTGTCCCGATGCTCTATTTTTAGTAACCATAATAGTATCTTATCTAGAGCTTCCCCCAAGTAGAAAACAAACAAACAAATAACATTCAGGGTTGGTATCTTATTTATTGCTGTTTGTTTTTGTTTGTAAATTTTTTACTACCAGTGTTTTGAAGTTCCTCAGTATAGTAAATACCGACTCAGTAAAAAATTGCGATTTGATTTGCACCTACTATTCAAAGTGCTCAATAAATTTAAATAGCCTTTTTATATAAACTGTATTCCCCTGTACTAGAATATTTTATTGTACTTGATTAGTCTCATGTCGTTGATGGTGGAACAAAAGTGGAGGTACGGAGAGCACGGGGATGGGGGTGGGGGAGGGGGGGGGGAAGGTTCAATTACTAAAGCGATCCTTGGTACGTGTAGGTTGCATTATTGAAATTAACTCGGTCCAACCTTTGATAAAATAATATTTTTTCGACTGTCATTCGCTAGATTGAATGGAGACCCCCTCCCCGTCCCCTTTCCTCCCCCTTTCTTTTATGTTTCCCTCCCCAAGGAAAAAGAAACCGAAAACAGAAAACACGAAGTACATCAATCGACCGAATTCGGTTTTATTGTGTACATGATAATGGGCAAGATTGATTTCTGTAAACAATACGAAACTTGCACGCCACAGTGAGCGATTTTTGGGGGCATTCTAACTCGCCGATTGGAGAAAAAGAATGAATAATAAGCGGAGAAAGAAATAAACGCTATAAAAGAAATTGGTTGGCCAGACGACATGTCATTTCTCCAGCCCGTCCTGGTCCCACGTCCTGCGAGCGACCCGCTAGCGCAGGCGGCGGCAATTGATTGGCCGAGTGAAATGTGACGTGAAATCAGAGATCGTAATGCCGAGAGCTGCGCTCAGCCAGCAAGCAAGCAGGGGGTCTCCCTGCCCAAGAGGCTCGTTCAATATCCTCATCATTGATTACATACTGTTTGCCTTCGATTTGCTTCGTTAGGCCTTGGCATCGTAATCATTTCGTCATGGGCTTTGGGTTTTAGATCAGCTGCAGCTTTTATCTCAGTCTATCCCTCTCTTCCTCGATACTACCGTTCTATCTATCTATCCACCCATCCATCCATCCAACTACGACCTACCTACCACCTACTTATCTACTTATTTATCTACATATCTATCTATCTATTTATCTATCTATCTGTCTGCTTGTATGTTCACCGACCTATTCCTTTATCCCTCTCTCTCTCTCTCTCTCTTTCTCTCTCTCACACACACACACACACACACACACACTCGCTCTCTCTCTCGCTCTCTCTCTCTCTCTCGCTCTCTCTCTCTCTCTCTCTCTCTCTAGGTCATCAAATTATCATTATCCTTTGCGTGCAACTTAAAAATAATTACATTGAGTTCCTCTTCATCTTTAATCTTTCAAAGACTGCTTAACTTATTGCCACGAGAGAACGTGTTAAGAGCGGGAAGGACCAGGGCATTCACACTCCAGCAGTTAAAATGACCCCAGGTTCGAATTTCAAATGCCGATCTATCACCGAGAGATGTTTTGGTTGGTTGGTTGTTGCCCGATAAACGCCCCTTTAAAACAAGCACACACACACACACACACACACACACACACACGCACACATACACACACACACACATACACACACACAAACACACACACACACAGACACACTATTTAGGTCATACCAAAAGCGGAACTCTGTAAACAAACTAACATGCTGCCACAAAAAAACATGATAATAAATGGAGAGCTCTCTCGAATATCTCGTCCAGTCACAGTATCTTGACACCGGGTCAACCAGTTAGCACAGTTCCCATAATTCTGTCTAAACACCTGATGTGAATGCAGCTAAATGCCGATTTTAACGTCTTCGATGACAATCTCCAGGGTTCGAACTCCTGACCAACCGGTTAGAGATGAACGCAGGGATATTTACCATGCTTTTTCTGCCGTGCAAGCTAAAATCTTACCAAATATAAATTAATGAAGGATAGGGCTATCTATAATTAATTACCAAATGAAAAAACAAAACCGGATTAAAATAGCAATTTCATAAGAGAGAGAAAGAGTCCCTAGCAAGAAGAGAGAAGACGGAGATGAATAGAGGGATTGAGATAGAGGAGGCCCACCTTAATCTTAGCAGTGTTCCCTGTTGAGCGCCTGACGACTGACTGGCCAGGATTTGAGAATAGCAGCTGTTAAAATGTCGAACCACAGAACTACCGGTTACGAGGCTAACGCTCTACCTTTTGAGCTAAGGAGAAATCCCCGTTTGCTGTTCAACACTTTGATAATATTTTCTCAAACGCTCAAGGGAAAGCCCGCATAAGTCACGCGCACTAAATTGGCTCTTAAACTGCGTTTTATTTAGGGTCATAATAAAAAGAGCTTAACTTCCGTGTTTATTTAGATGGAGCACACAACTACAGGCTTTGCTCTGTGGTGATAAATGTAGAAAATAATATTCTTTTCCCTTTCAAAAGTAATTTAACTTTTAACTTTATTGCTACTCTATGTTGAATAAAAAAATAATTGGGGAAATAAACAAGGAGGCCATTATTATGACGTCGTTCCAAGTCAACAGCATCATGTGCACCGTGTTGGAATTAATTCTTAATGGTAATAATGATATTAAACAGACAATGAAATAATTGCACATCAAGGAATAACCCCAAACGTTATCATTTTACACCAAATGCCTTGGGCATCTGTGGAATCTCCGATAAAAAAAGAGAATTAATTGATGTTTGCGAGTGTGTTGTTGGTTGGGGGGGGGGGGGGGTCGGGTAGGGGGTTTAAGATTAAATGGATGGGCTAGAGTGAAGGGGTGGGAAGGGGAGGGGTTCTATTTTCAACACCCAGCCCAATTCATACCATCAAATTACCATGCGAGCAATTACCTGATAGAAAAATATACAGACAATAAGGCTTGTGAAATGAATTTCAATACCATAAAAATTCGATAACATTAACTTTTTTCATTTAAATTTTAAAAATGGGGTGAAAGTAGAATCACGTTTTATTATGCTTTCTCTTCACAGTTAAAAAAAGAAGTTTTTAGTGCAGCAACGTCAGTCTTTGATGTTAAAATTGTTTGAAATATTTCAATTGGTCATAATCGTTTATAGTACATTCATTGACGTCATAGTCACAACATGTTTTCTCTCTGCCAGCAACAAGTCAGTACTTCATACTATTGTTTTCCCCTCTAAATTATACCATCACACACAGTTTGCTTGTTCATCCATCCGCACACTTCTAGTTTGTTGTGAGTATTAATTTTACTCAACATATTCGGCCGAGACAACAATGCTAACTTCCGCTTTCCCTTACGTAAGTTATAAAAATACATACAAGCTGTCATAAATTTGTACACAATTGAAGAACACTAATTTTGCTTTTGCACCACGCGCAATAAAAAAAATAACGAGATTTAATTAACGTTTGATAGACAATTAATATGGAAATATCGGTACATCTCTTTTTGTTGTCAATCTCTCTATCTCCCCCCCCCCCCTCTCTCTCCCTATTCATCTATATATCCATCCATCCGTCCATCGATCCATCTATCTATAATATATATCTATCTCTCCATCTCTCTCTCTCTCTCTCTCTCTCTCTCTCTCTCTCTTATCGAATAATCTTGATGGGACAATGATTGAAGATCAAGAGAAAATCGTCCCTCCTCGTTCTATAAAGCCCAGTGAGGCTCATGGAGCCGGATTTTGTCCCAGTTTCTGTAGCGTGAAATGGCAATTTATGACAATCGTGGCTGCCCTCTGGATGGGACGCTGGTCTATCACATATTACTTTCCCCACCCCCAAAATGTGGATTGGGAACTATTTTACAGCTGGTTTGGGCGAGGCAATCGGAGTAAATTTAATTGCTCAAGGAAGAATCGAAAATCGAAGTGCCGCTGGTAGGAATTGAACCCTGTGTCCACATGTTATGTGCTGCGTCACTGCCAATTTGACCACAGCGCCTCCATATTATAGAGCAGTCAAAATAAGAGTCAAAATAATAAGATAAGAAAACAAGGAAAGTTGAAAAGAACACAATAATTGGGCTCGAACCTGAGACCTACCGCAGTAGCCCTGCCTTATCTTTACTTTGGTTGGAGAATTCCCCGAGGCGTCCGCTACCACCAAAGGCACGTCCCGGATTCAAACCTTTTCACTCAAAACACTCTTGACCATTTTGATTCTATTGTTGGTGGATTTGCTTTCTTTCTTGAGTTGTTCTCTTTTTTATTCTAAATGATCGCCTTCTTATTATTCTTAAATCTTCATATCGAAAACATAAGTTTCAATGATCTAACCCATAAGCTACGATGATAATCAAATATGATATCATTCGAAGAGTGAGTGTGTGTGTGTGAGAGAGAGAGAGAGAGAGAAGCTCAGAGCACCAACAACAAATTAAAAAATAATTCATATGCTGACTTTCAGACATCGATCCTTGAACCCATTTTTTCTCTGCCCTTGTTGTGAATTTAAATATATTAATTTACCATCCAATAAAATAAATAATGATAATAACAAAACTTGACATCTATCTATTCAGTGATAACTTTAGGTTAATCTTTAATTCAAAACTAGAAAGGATAAAACACACAGGAGTGGCAATGTTGGGTAAAAATTCAGAGGTGGGACGAATTTATTGTCAGATTCTCTTTCACGTACAACATAAATACAACTAATGCAAATCCTCTCTGATTTATTAACATGTTACATTGTTGCTGCTATGGCATATTGCTGTTTTCCATCTGACAAATATTGTGAATGTCTCATTACAGTGCATTATAATATCGTCATAAACAGGATCGCCTTTAAATTGGGCCATCAGCAGCAGCCATCAATTTACGACGTACCAAAATAGCTGAATAGGTCTGGATCTGGATGTTTAATTGGCAAAAGGCCACAATTTTATGTCCCCATCTTCACCATCTCTGCAGAATGCATGACAGACAAGTGTATTCGTGTAAAATATAACTAGAAAACTGAGGATATTGTGAGTGCTTTGTTTTGTTTTTGGTTTTGGTTGTTTGTTTTTTTGTTTGTTTGTTTTGGGTTTTTTACTTTGAACATTTCATCTACAATCTCCTCTTTGTTTCTCCCTCTCCTCTTTCAAGGTCAAGGGCGTGTGAACCAGCTAGGGGGCGTGTTCATCAACGGTCGACCACTCCCAAACCATGTCCGTCTCAAGATCGTGGAGATGGCGTCTCAAGGCGTGAGGCCGTGTGTCATTAGTCGACAACTCCGGGTGTCTCACGGGTACGTGTCAATCAAAAGAAAGGGGCGGAGCAAAGTATTCAATAGACCTGGCATGATTATTGTGTGTGTGTCGTTCGGGTAATGTTTTTGTGGCCAATTTAAGTCTATCTTTCTTTTTCTTTATAGATTCTCTCCATGAACATTCCCTCTAGGCGCGCGCGCGCGTGCGCATGCGTGCGTGCATGTATGTGTGGGTGTGTTTGTGTGTGTATGTGTGAGTGAGTGTGTTAATTTGTATTGGTATTAGAGTATTGTATGTATTTTGTTCCTTCTCCCTTCCTCTCTCTATCTCCCTCCCCCTCTCCCCCCCCTCTCTCTCTATCTGTCTCTGTCTTTGTGATGTGTGTGTCTGGGTGTGTGGAAGGGGGGGGGGGGGTGCATGTATTAATGTCGCTTCTATAGTAACATTTCAAAATCCTTTTCTTTAATCGTAATATAAATCAAATTAATTTGTTTTCTTAGTAGCTTCCTCACCACTGTTATTAATTAATATTTCTTTTAATTTCCTTTTTCTTAAATTAGTTGCCAGATTTTCGTACTCAGAAAAAGATTGGATACATTAAACAAAATGATAACTAAACTAGTATTGAATTCATTGTATTATAACTATCCTCTCACCATTCTCCCCCCGTTGCTCAGGTGTGTGTCGAAGATTCTACAGCGGTACCAAGAGACTGGCAGTATACGCCCCGGGGTGATCGGGGGCAGCAAACCCCGAGGGAACGGGCCAGGCGGAGAGTTGCTAGGCCACCAGCAGGAACGAGACACCCCAACCTCTCTGGCCCCCGCCTGGGATGTGGGGGACAAATTGGCTCACATGGGCCACAACAACGTGAGTATGGGGAGTATGACAGGCACAACGATTAACCCTTTGACAGCGGAGTCTGATTTTAACCGATCAGAGCAAGCAAAAACAGTGAGCGTTTGGCATATGTCAGTTCACTGAAATCTGATTTCTTTGGGATAGGAATAGGCCAATCTTGAAGAAGTTGATGTATGCGTTTGAGAAACAACATTAGCAATGAAGGGTTTAAAAATTGAAATAATACGCTTTAAAAAAAAGCCAAAGAAAGAAGAAAAGATTTGTTTTAAAAACATTTAAAAAATGTCCTGAGAGGAATCGAACTCTGAACCCTGCCGCGGCACCTATCGCCTGGCCAACACTACGAGACTGCAAGCATATCCACTTGGCAATCATAATTTCTTTTGATTTCCAGTGCTTGCTCCCACCTTACTCTCGCACAGCTAGAATAACATTTGAAATAATACCTAAAGCTGAAACGAGACTACGACGGAGCGGATCAGCTCACGGTCTTGAGCTGTCGGCCAGGCGATGGGTGCCGTGGCAGGGTCCAAGGTTCGAATGCCGCGAATGACACCTTTTTATATTCTTTTTTTTCTTTTCTTTTTTTTTTGGTGCTTTCTTTGGCTTTCTCTTGTTTCTGCTCTATGTATTATTTCAAATTTGACTCATGTTCACGCTTTCATCTGCTTGCTTCCCACCTTATTATGTACACCTACAATATTAAGTTCGTGGTGGTTCTAATTTTTTCGGTATGCATGCAAACTGTGTAGTGTCCAGCTATGTATCTTGTCACAAATAAATTAGAGCAACAATAAAAGATAGGACAAGGGGATAAGTCCCAGCAGCCAGACATAAGGGGAAAGACACTTTGGATCAAAACAGAAGCAAGCAGGTGATCCCCCCGATGTGATGAGTCTTTAGTTAGGATTATGAACTAGACATAAAATTTGTTCTGTTACCTTTGATTAATTAGCCACATAACATTTTCTTTAGTTTCTGTGCTAGCTTCTCATTTAAATTTATTAAGAAGTTGTCACAATACTTATGAATTTTGTAGTCACTAAAAAGACAAAACAAGGGAAAAGGTGTATTCAGCACTGTCGGCAAGAAACCAAAGTCAAAGCAAGAAGAAAAAGAAAGCTGTTGAAAAATGTGATCAAATTCGCGTTCGAACACGGGACCAGCTATGGCGCCCATCGTATTACAATCGACACAGGGTGTGACGGTTGGTTTCCTCTGTTATTGTATAGTGGATCATCGGATTGGCTGATTGAAATATGGGCGATCGATCGACTGATCCTTATTAATTCAATCATTCATTTCACTCATTGATTTTTGTTTATCATCTCTACAACCAGCATCCATCATTATCACCATTACCACCAATCCGGATGCTTCTTAATTTTATCTTTTGTCGTGTTATCCAAGATGGGTGTTGATTACACAAAGACTTATGATGTGTGGTAAGATCATCAATCATCCCTGGTATTCACGGCAGTTAATGTGGAAATTATGCCTTGACAAAGATGAAACGATTATTTAAATCGAAAAAAAGCAACGAGTGAGAGAGATAAGGAGAGAGTGTGTGTTTGTGTGTGTGTGTGAATGAGTGTGCGTGTCTGTGCGCGTATTGAGTGAATGTGTGTGTGCGTTTACGTATGTTTGTGTGTGTGCAGGGGTGGGGGGTGTGAGTGTGTGTGTATGTGTGTGTGTGTGTTTGTGTGTGTGTGTATGAGTGTGCGTGTCTATGCACGTATTGAGAGAATGAGTGTGTGTGCGTTTAGGTATGTTTGTGTGTGTGCGGGGGTGGGGGGAGTGTGTGTGTGTGTGTGTGTGTGTGTGTTTGTGTGTGTGTATGAGTGTGCGTGTCTATGCGCGTATTGAGTGAATGTGTGTGTGCGTTTAGGTATGTTTGTGTGTGTGCGGGGGTGGGGGGGGGGGAGTGTGTGTGTGTGTGTGGTGTGTATGTGTTATGTGTGTGTATGTGTGTGTGTGTGTGTTCTGTGCTTGGAACTCGAGTTGAGACACTGCTCTGGTTCAAAGCGTGACGAGGACAGACAAACAGGTCTTAGAACTGACGCAATTAATCCAGCCTTAAATCACGGCCGGATTGGGGATATCACTTATCGTATTATCCTCTCGTCGCTCCAACACCTCTCAGCCTTTGCATTCATTGCAACTTGCGTGCAGCAATGTTTGGAGGGAGAGAACCTTGAAGTGGAGACAAAAGGAAAGATTTGGGGGTCGGGATGGAGGGTTGGGGTAGTTGGGAATGGGGATATGGGACGGAGAGTAAGAGGAGAGGGAGGATAAGGAACAAGATATTGCCTTTCTACTTTACACAAGGAAATTTCGCTAGCGGGGTACCTTGTAGTAGTAGGGAGACAACGGCGGGGGAGTGGGAGAGAATGAGATAAAAGGGATTCAAAGAATAGCGTGAAATTCAAGAATTTTAGGGTGTGGGAAAATAAACAGTCTTCCTTATCATCTTTCTCGTCTTCTCCTTCCTCTTTCCCCCCCCCCCCCCCCCAAGCCCCCAACCCTTTCCTTCATCCACCCTCTCCTATCCTTTTCCTTATCCTAACCACCACCATCTTTTACATTATTAACATCATCATCATCGTAATCATTAATTAATCGCCCTCTGAATTAATGAGAAAAAATCCTTAGTAGGTAAAAAAATACTGCTATATAAAATCGAAAACGGCGCACAAAAGAAAAGAGAGAGAGATAGAGAGAGAGAGAGTGGAAGAGATAGAGAGAGAGATATATATATATAGAGAGAGATATATAAAGAGAGAGAAAAAAGAAAAAATGTTTGCCCTTTTAAAGCAACAATTTTCCTTTTATCTTCCCACCATCGATCTAGATTACGGCCCAAATGATTATTAATGTTTTGCATTGGATATTGAGATAAATGAATAAATCTTGCTTCCACCCATACAGATAACAATAATATCATAATACCACCATTATCATGCATGCACGCTGTATTATAACCATGTTTGTCATAATAAAGTACATCATGATATCCTTATTGTTGTTTTATGACCTCAGGAGAGTGTTTGCGATCCGGGAACCAACCCCACCGTGAGCGCTATGTCGCGCGTGATGCACTCACGCTATTCTGACAGGCAGGAGAGAGAGGAAGGGGGCGTGGTCGAGGGCGGGGCTATGGTCGATGCCACTGGATTAAGACGCAGCGACGATATAGACAGAGCTGATCCCGACAGAGATGGTGAGTTCGAATTACGTAACCCTTTCACTGCGAGGTCTGAATCTGACCCAACTGAAATATTCAAAAGTTTGAAATTATGTTCTTATACCAGATCAATCAGATTTCATTGAACTGACATATGCCATTTTATTGATCTGGTATTTAAAAAATGGGAAATTTTTAAGATTTTGGTGTCTCTAGTAGTGAAAGGGTTAATAATATTGTGACACAAGAGGACGTATAAAATACGCAATACCTATGTGTCTGGTGTTTACTTTTTCCGATACTTCTACTCCTGCCACTACTACCACTTCTACTACTACTACTAGTTCTACTATTACTACTACTACTACTACTACTACTACTACTACTACTAACTATTTCTACTACTACTACAACTACTACTACTTTTACTACTACTACTACTTCTACTACCACTACTATTACTACTACTACTACTACTTCTTCTTCTTCTTCGTCTATTACTGCTACTACTATTACTTCTATTGCTACTACTACTGCTGCTTCTACAAGGATGAGCGGATTGCTCGCAGTCATGTGCTCTGCATTGAGTGTCGTATCTGCACTCCATATCATTATTTCAAATCTCACTCATTTCTTTCATCTACTACAACTACTTCTTCTTCTCCAAACTAAAACAAAAGTCATCCTTCCCTCTTCCCAATTCAACATTGAAATAATAAGAAAACCACAGAGGGAGATTAATACATACAAAGTCTATTTTATAGACCAACTTTTGGTTTTCTTTGACTCAGTCACATTGCATCCAGAATTGATTAAGACTTGAAATATTATGATATAACCATAGTTGTAACTCCTTTAGAGCTTATCCCGGTTTTTGTAGCGTGAAGTGGACAAATGACAATTGTTGCCACCCTCTGGATAGGACGCTGGTCTATCGCAGATTACTTTCCCCAATCCAAATTGTGGATTGGTACCCATTTTACACCTGGGTGGGGGGAGTCAATTGGAGTAAATTTCATTGCCCAAGGAAAAACCGAAGTGCCACTGGTATGAATCGAACCCGAAGCCCCTGGGTTCTGTGCTGCCTCGCTACCAGTTAGGCCACCGCGCCTCCGATATAATCATATATTACACATAATTAATTTCTTGACGTCTTCATGTTACACCTGCTTGGCAGTGGGTTACACCAATACAGTATCTAGGCAATATATAACATTTATTTGTTCATGACGTTTCAATTATTTCATTCACTAAAAAAGCTGACGCGGCTTTGTTGAAACTTTTAGCCCATAACGTTCGAAATTGGTCTTGACCTAGTTGTATTTGTTTATTTTATTTATTTTTTTATTTATTCATTCATTCATCTATATTTATATATTTATTTATCATTTATTTATTTATTTATTTATTTATTTATTTATTTATTCAATTATTTATCATATATTTATTTATTTATCATTTACTTATTTATTTATTCATTTATTTATTTATTCATTTATTCATTTATTCATTTATTCATTTATTCAGTCAATTAGTAGTTTTAAGATATATCAAGTCATCAGCATCAAGACATATTGTTGTTGTTTTTTTTATCTTTCATGTCTTTGTTTGTTGTTTAAAAAAGAATAGACTTTTGTTCGTTTAGATAGTGTGCACGTTTTCTTTTGACAGTGCAAAAAGGATTGTAAATGACCAGTTTTGTTTTGTCATACGTTTTTGTTTTTTGTTTTTTTGTTTTTTTAACTTTTACACTTGACATTCCTTTTTGCATTTATTTCCATAATTAAGTTTCCAGCAGCTCCTTTTTCCATTCTCAATACTTTGAAAGTGAAACTTTGCGCAAACTATGAACGTTCTTTGTATTGTGTTTCATTGAAACACTATTATAAACCTTTAATGTTGTTGTAAAGCTGGTCATAAATAAGACTTATAAAATCATTCAGATCTATACAGAGAACCCAATAAAAACCAACGGTCTTTATTAAAAGCGTTTTCTGCTATGAGTTATTCTCCTTCCACACATTCCTAATGAGCTATCTACTCCAATCAATGATTCAATTGTATTTAAAAACAACAACTCAGCTATCTACATCATTGTTGAGTCAATTTCTTCAAGATAGATCAACAAGCTGTTTACTAATATTAGCTCTTGAACCAACTCATTTTATTAAAAGTATTAGATGCGAACTGTTACACTTGCTCACGATCGGGAGGGAAGAGTAATCTGCAAAAGATCAGTATCCTACCCATTCTAAAGTGACATTCAGTAGCAATGTCATTCGAGTTAAATCTCCCCGAAGAGATATTCATAGTGAAGCGTCCATTTCCTGTTAGGAAACCTGGATAAGCTTCACCTCAATGGACCAGAAGCCTCAAAGGAAGGATAACTCTCTTTGACTTTCAGCCCTGACGGATCCATATTTAATCAGCCTCAAAACGGTGTAAAATAAAACCAAAAGCAGACAGTCGAAACGCAAGTCGAATGGGATAGAGTGTAAAATGATGGCGGAAGTGTGTATGATTTACCTGATACTAAATATTATAGTAATATACTAATATACGATTCTATTGTTTAATTAAACAGGAACATGTCTATTAGCCTTTGTCTGCCTTTGTCACTGGCTCCTTGCCTCGTTACCCTCTGACCTTGCATACATTATCCGAATCTATCATTGAAGTACGTCCCTGTCTGTCCAGCAAGGGTCGTTAGGCCAGATTAGATTGGTGACCACTGATAATTTCTGTCACCTTCCTTCGTTTGTGGGCGTCAGTAGTTGTCTTTGATCACAATGGAAAAAAAAAGCGGAGAGAGAGAGGGGGGAGGGTCAGAGAGTGAGAGAGAGGGGGGGAGAGAGAAGGGGAGCCCGAGAGTGAGAGAGAGAGAG